>JBBPKF010000421.1:0-12483 GCA_038089175.1 Binderoboletus segoi | reverse complement strand
ACCACCATCTCCACCTCGATTTCTCTCCAAACCCCCCCTGCCGAAATAACTCTCCCTGACCAATACAAGGACTTTGCTGATGTGTTTGAGGAACCCCAAAACAGGGAATTGCCACCCTCTCAAGGACAGTTTGACTTCTCCATTCTAACCAAGGATTCATTCACTCCAAAAGTGGCAAAGATCTACCCACTTAACCCATCTGAACTTTCGGCATGTAAGAACTTCATCCATAAAAACCTAGAAAAAGGAAAGATCACCCTGTCGTCATCCCCCCAAGCAGCCCCTTTCTTCTTTGTAGCAAAGAAAAATGGGACTCTTCGTCCCTGCCAAGACTACCATTACCTCAATGAACATACGGTTAAAAACACATACCCATTACCACTTATCTCAGACCTCATCGACCGATTCAAGGATGCCACTATCTTCATCAAGTTTGACATTCGATGGGGATACAATAATGTTCTCATTCAAGAAAAGGACTGATGGAAGGCAGCATTCATCACCCCAGAAGGACTCTTTGAACCGCAAGTCATGTTCTTCAGATTCTCAAATGCCCCTCCTCACTTTCAGGCAATGATGAACCACCTTTTTTGAGACATGATAGCTGAAGGATGGTTAAGCATCTACATGGATAACTTGGCTATTGCCTCTTTCCACCTCCCCACACATTGAGATCAAACCTGCCGGGTCTTAGAACAGTTTCACAAAGAGAAACTCTATCTTAAGTTATCCAAATGCACTTTTGAAAGCGATCATATGGAATACCTAGGTCTGATTATACGTGCAGGAATAGTCCACCTAGACCCAGTCAAAGTCAAAGCCATACAGGATTGGAAACCTCCCACTTCAGTAAAAGGAGTCCGGTCATTTTTAGGGTTCTGCAATTTCTACAGGAAATTTGTACCAAACTACGCAAACCTGGCCAGACCACTTATCGACCTCACTAAAGCAGCCATCAATTGGCACTGGGATGATGAACAAGAGAAAGCTTTCCACACCCTTCAATCAATCATGACCTCCGAACCCATTCTTCACATGCCTAATATAAATAAGCCATTTTCTATCATGACCGACGCATCCCTTGTAGCATCTGGAGGAGTACTCCTTCAAGCCGATGATAATGGGGACTTACATCCTTGTGCCTACCACTCTCAGTCTTTCCTAGATGCCGAATGAAACTACGATATCTATGATCGAGAACTTTTAGCTGTGATCCATGCCTTAGATACCTGAAAGCATTACCTTCGAGGAACAGGACATCCAGTAACCGTTTTGACAGATCGCAAAAACCTAACATATTTCCGTCAATCCCAACACCTTAACTGATGACAAGCCAGATGGCTCATGTTTTTACAAGACTTCGATCTGCAGTTCATTGCTGTCCCAGCTGCAAAAGTGGCACCTGCTGATGCCCTGTCCTGCTATCCCTACCTGGCAACCATCAGTGACAATGAAGACGTCACCCTCCTCCCAGAAAACCTCTTTATCCAATCCCTTGATTGCGCTATCACCACCAAACTTGCTCAATCCACCTCTGATGATCCTTTTGTTACAAAAGTCCTTGATGCTCTATCCGAAGGATCTTCCCTCCTCCCACATGCATCCCCTATCGACTGGAAATACTGTGATGGTACACTCTATTATCAAAACAAAATCTATGTCCCTAGCACACTCCGCAAAGATCTTGTCACCCACCACCATGCGTCCCCTGCATTTGGCCATGAAGGGATCTTCCAAACCCAATCATTGGTTATGAAGGACTACTGGTGGCCCAGGTTATCAACCTTTGTTCACAAATATGTTCAAGGTTGCCCTGTCTGTCAAGCCAACAAAGTCAACATCCATCCCACCATCCCTCCACTTTCCCCTATCCATTCTTCGTGCACTCGCCCCTTTCAGCAACTTTCCATGAATCTCATCACTGACCTTCCCCTTTTGGGGGGCTATGACTCTGTCATGGTCATGGTAGACCATGGACTCTCCAAGGGGGTAATCTTCCTCCCTTGTTCCAAAACTATTGATGCAGAACAGGTTGCTTCCTTATTTTTCAAACATGTTTTCCCTAGATTTGGATTACATGACCGAATCATCTTGGACAGAGGACCACAATTTGCTTCAGCCTTCTTGAAGGAACTCGCTCGACTCCTTGACTACGACATTGCCTTATCCATGGCCTACCACCCACAAACCAATGGACAGACCGAACAAACCAATCAAGAACTCGAAACTTATCTTCAGTTTTATTGTCAACAAAACCCATCCTCCTGGACTGACTTCCTCCCTATCATCGAATTCTGCCACAACTTGGCGGTCCACTCGTCAACCAAACAAACCCCATTTTACTTAATGATGGGATATGAACCCAGGGCTTACCCACCCATCGGTAAAACATTTCTCCCTGCTCTGGAAAAATGCCTTTCCCTCCTTGACTCTGCCAGAGAAGAAGCCAATGCCACACATCAGAAGATGTGCCTGATAATGAAAGATCAGATCAACTCTCAGTTCAAACCATGGAAACAAGGGGACAAGGTATGGCCAGAAGCAAAAAACCTACGCTTCCCAGGGTCCCAACCTAAACTCTCTGCTCGAAGACATGGACCCTTTGTTATCAAAAAAGTCATCTCCCCTCTCGCATACAAGTTGAAACTACCTCCAACATGGAAAATTCACCCAGTGTTCCATGCCTCACTCCTCTCCTCCTTCACCCAAACTAACAAATTCAGTACCCCATTCCCGGAACCACCCCCAGTGGAAATAGACAGCAATTCTGAATATGAAGTCAAGGCCATTTTAGGACATAGAGGCTCCAAACACTGCCATCAATTTTTGATCAGATGGAAGGGATATTCATCGGCAGAAGACACTTGGGAACCCGAGTACAATTTGGATCACTCTTCTGCCACCCTTCTTGACTACAAAGCCTGCCATCCCTCCGTCTTCCCATCTCCACCATGACTCTTAAAGGAAATGAACACCATATCGTCCTCAGAATCCTTCTTCTTGCTGTCCTCGTCTTAATCACCACTATAATCATCATCAAAACCCTTCCAAAAACATGACTTCACCCAACCCATCCTCTTGCCCCTCCTCTCCTACACTTGTCACACCTCAAACCCCTGAAATCCTTCCACATGCATCTGACATTGTAAACATGAACCTTCCACTTCAAGTTAACCGCCTCCCTCCCTTTGAACACCGCCTCATGCTTGGAGCCTTTCTACAGCACGCCCCTCTTATCTTTCAAATTGAAAACAATAGTACTTACCACTCTTCTTGCATTCTACCTAGATTGGTTCGCATTTACCTTACATATTGCTCCCTACATCTCACCTTTGACTTCTCTCTGGACAATATCGACTTTCCTGCTGCCAAAGCCCTCCCCTCTGCCCTCAACCATCTGTGTAATCAAACGTTGGACACCTTATATGATGAAGGCCTGGGAACAATCATCGATTCTTTAGATCCCACCCCAGCTCGTCCCTACCTTCTCCCTATCCTCCTCTTCCTCTCCCCCACAGATATCAACAACTACTTCATGGAAGACGCAGCTGCATCCTTGAAACATCCCCTCATCCCCACCCCTACAACGTACTCCTTAGCAGAATGCATCTCCGAAACTGCTATCACTCCCACTTCCACACTATGCACCAACTGGCAGGAAAACCATAGGAACAGGGCCAACACATCGCTGACTTCTGAAGAGAGATGCCTCGAGTCTTCAGTGACCATACCCAATACATGGGGAAACACTTTGCAAAGCCCAACAAATTCTCATTCTGTTTCACCTCTTCCCACTTGCCTTTCTTCAACCTGTATTATCTGCTTGTCTGCCAACCACATCACCATTAACTGCCCTACCTACACTTGTCCTTACTGCCACCAACATCAGGCTGGTCACTTAGAGCCTGATTGTCCCTTTCATCAATGTGGACACTGCCGAAGGAGAGGTCACATCATTGACAACTGCCCTTTTCAATGAGGAGAACCATCTAACCTGGAGAGCAAAGAGGATGAACCAGCATCTTCTGAACATAATGAGAGTGTTTGAGCTTCAGGTATGGGCCCTCACAGCTAGAGGGGGGGTATTGTTACAATTTTATCTTTCCCATGTTGTTGCTCCTTGGTTCCTCTTGATCATCATCGTTCTTCACCAGGTCCTACTGATACTTTGGCTTATCTTTGTCTTGATCGGACTCCAGCCACTCCTCTAAGTATCATCTCCTTACCGATACTTCGTGTTCCCATCCTTCCATCTGATACATCAGCCTATGATTCATCTTATATTAGTCTGTGCAGCAACAGTTTGTCATTCACATTCTATTAACTTCCACTGCATTCCATGCTGCACATTTCATGACTCATTGTTTCCATTTTGTCCTGAAGTTTACTCATTGAATCCTCAGTATATAGCCTTGTATCTTGTAGAGTAGTGACTCAGCTTGATCTGCACAATTACTATGCAGTCTTTCTCAATCTCGAGTGGACAGAATCCTTGTTCATTGCATTCGTAGAAGTAACCTCCAATCAGAAGGAGAAATCCCACTAGTACAGAGACGTCTCTGCCATTGAGAGTCCAGATCCAACTTTGACATACTAGCTCAAGACTGTGTCACTTCCTGCGTAACAGACACTTTCCTGGCTGACTCAGGTTTTGCTGCCTTCCAAAGACTGGTTTCTTCTATCTTCTCTTCTATTCCATACCTTGGTCATCTGCAGCACATTAGTCATTTCCATTATGCGATCTTCCAATTTCTCCGATGTTCCATCACATTCCATATGCCTGCCCTTATCTCCTTTCACTCTGTACTTAAGTTGCTACAGTGCACCATGTCCAGCATCTTGTTCTTTCTGTAATCCCCTGCAATCAGAGCAAGTATCTTTCTTAGACCTCATCACCCTAAGTTAGCTATCTAGACCTTGTGGTATGCACTGTCTCACATAGCTTTGATCTCAAGTGTTGCCTAGCTGTGACACTGTAACCTTGTCCTCTGACTGAACAGTATCTAGTCCATCAAGGTCATTGTGCCTGTGGAAGAGTCTTGCCCACGAGATTTGCTCACACTGGAATAGGGTGCTCTCTCACCTTGTGCATCATCCAGCCACAGCTGTTGCGCCATGAAGTATCTTGGTGGTAGCAAGTCTTTGACTTGCAGCATAACACTTCTAACTATGCAATTGCAGGAATCCTCTCCATTACCCTTCCAGATGGTGAACTCCACTCCATCACATTCTTCTCCCATTCTATCTGAAATGTGGAGTTGAACTATGTTATGCATGATAAGGAGCTCCTAGCCATTTTTGAGGCTTTTGTCTCCTGGAGACACTACCTTGAGGGCTCCAGTACTCTGATCACTGTTTATACTGACCATAAGAATTTTGAGTACTTCACAGGTACCACTCTCCTATACCATCACCAAGCCTGGTAATTGGAGTTCCTCTGCCAGTTCAATCTTACTATGCAGTGCTGTCCAGGAAAACTCAGAGCTAAGTCTGATGCCCTAACTAGACAATGGAATGTCTACCCAAAAGAGGGGAACAAGGACTATGCCCAAGTAAACCCAAACAATTACAGAGCAATCTTCATCAAAGACCAATTTGCTTTCTCCCTTTGAGCTGCTTATCTAGATGCTCTGGTCCTCCATGCCTTCTTTCTAGTTGACATTGATCAAACCCTTTTCAACATCTGTTCTACTCTCCCTTCCAATTCCATCTTCTCCCCACTCCTTTCAGCAAGCTCTATCAAATATCCCTGCTGAATCATCTTCCCTGAAGGCTTCCTACTCTGTGATAATTGCATCTATGTTCCAGAAGCCAATGACCTCTGACTTCAAATACTCCAGACCTTTCATAACCATCCCACTGCTGGACATTTCAGACAGAACCATATCATAGCACTGATTCACCAGGAATATACATGGCCATGCATTCATACTTTTATTAAAAACTATGTCAGCTTTTTCATTACTTGTGCACATGCCAAGATTCCTAGGCATTGTTTGTATGGACTCTTGAAACAGCTCCCACTCCTGAAAAAGCTGTGGAACTCCATCTTCATGGATTTCATCAAGCAACTTCCACCCTTGGAAGGCTTTACAGCCATCCTTGTGGTAGTTGACAGGTTGTCCAAACAATCCATTTTCATTCTGATTCATGATACCATTAGCTCTGCTAACCTTGCCAAACTGTTCCTTTTCAATGTGTTTTTCAAGCACAGAATTCCTTCACATGTCATCTCTGACTGGGGCTCTGAGTTTGTATCACATTTCTTTAGATCCTTAGAAAAAGCTCTTAATATGTATCTCCACTTCACTTCCAGATATCATCTGGAAGGTGATGGACAAATGGAGCATGCTAATCAAACACTAGAGCAATACCTTCAGATCTACTGTAATTATCAATGGGACAACTGGGCTAAGCTTCTTTCACTTGCCAAGTTTGCTAACAACAATGCACCCAGCACAACCACTGGTATATCCCCTTTTTTCACCAATAAGGGCTATCACCCAACTTTCTCTGTCTACTCCAATCATCAACTAACCTCCTCTGCAGCTATCTTCTATATCACCAATTTGAATGAGCTCCATGAGTTTCTCTGGTTGGAGATGGCAGAAGCACAAAGGCACTATCAGAGACCCACTGATACTAAGCATAGCCCAGCTCCAGACTTCTGGGTCAGAGATTTGATATATGTGAAAATAAAATATCTTTGGTCTATGCAACCTTGTAAAAAACTAACCTTGGATCTTTCCCTATCATTGCCCATTCTGGTTTCCACTCCTTTATGCTACACCTTTCTAATTCTCTTTGCTGCATTCACTCTGTTTTTCATGTCTCTCAGTTAGAATCTTCTACTTTGAATACTATAGAAAACTGTGTCCAGCCTTCACCACCTCCACTCAAGATTGACAGAGAATCAGAGTACAAGATTTCAAAGATTCTTGACTCCAAAATCAATCAGAGACAGCATCACTGCCAACTTCTGTACCTGGTGCATTAGCTTGGATATGAAGGAACTGATGATGAAGTTTGCAGCCCAGGTTTTGACTGTCCCCAATTTCATTATGGCAAGGGCAAAACTGATTTTCTTATCATTGGTATTGTAGACTTGACTTTTGATGGCAAGGTATGTGAGAACCTCATTCATCCAGTTCCTGGAGATATCTGAGTTGCCATTGAATTTAGTGAGTTGGGCAATGCAGAGTTGAGTGGGTTTGGTGGTCATGGTGGGTCTGGTCAAAGGAGGTTGTAGGGTAGTAAGTAGCAAAGATGTGGACTAGGGAGTCAATGGCTTGGGCAAGGAGAAAGGATTGCTGGCTTTCAGCATGAGTGACAGGGGTAGGTTCATCATGATCAGAATGGTATTCCAAAGATGAGTGATCAGAGATGTCAGGGGTGGGTGCACATGTGTTGTGATGGGTGTCCCAGGCAGGTTTAGAATAGGTCATCTGGGTAGAATGGTAGTCTACCTGATAGTAGCCATTGAAGAGCAGCTAGTTCTTTTGTTATGACTAACCCAGGTGGGGGTGGGCATAGCCTTGAGGGCTGGCAGAGGGACAAGAGAGCAAAGGGTGTGAACAAAGTGTCACCAAGAGTGAGGACATAATGCCTCCAAGGTCTACCAGCTGAATGTTATGTCAAGTAGATTCAAGGGTTTCCCACAGGAAGAAGTTGCAGGAAGACAAGAGACTTCTGACTCAAGCATTCATGAATGTGAGAGAGCTCAGAGCAGTAGAATGAGGGGTAAAGCCAGATGAGATTGCAGGAGAACTAGCTTAGAGAATACAGGAGGTACACAACTGGGTTTATATAGACAAGCAGGAGAGTTAAGGGACAGTCATGGAAAGTGATGGAAAGAAGTATAATATGAGTGAAGCAAGGTGACTAATGGTCTATAGAATCAGATGGAATATGGGGAAAGGGTACAATGACAAAGCAAATGAGATATAGTCACATGAATGGGGAATGAGTCATCATAGGAAAAGAAAGGGGGATCCAAAGAGTTGAATGGGTGAGAGGACAGAAAAGGAGATAACAAGGGGAAATTGTAACAGTCTTGGCCCATGCATAGTAGTCTCTATTATTTATGTGTCCATCTCTTGTCACATAACTTCAGCTTGATCCATGCAATTCTATGCAGCTCTTCTCCATCTCATGTGATAAGTCATAAACCTGACTTCTCTTTCAGTATCTCTTCAGCTTGAACCTAGTCTCACATGACTTCTTGCTCAACCCTAGGTGATACAGTGACTTTTATTAGTCCAGATCCAATTGATGTATCATCAACAGAGTAGCTGCATTGCTCTCTCCATAACACATTTGTCAGATGGTACAGTGAGACCACATTTCATGAAGCTTTTTACATGTTGTATGAGACATGCATGGGTGGGACAGTCAAATGCATGTTCAAGTATAGCTATGGCAATCTACATAAATCTAGCTGCATGTGTACACATAGTAATATGTACATAGGTGGCATAGGTGCAACATAGAAATTCATAGGCTTGCATAGAAACTCATAGCAGGCTTTTTCACTGGGCCTGAAGCCAGGGCCTCATAGTAGGCCCAGCCCAGCCTGGCCTAGATTGGCAAGTCCCAAGCTTGGCTCACAGCTTCAGGCCAGGCCCACACAACACTACAGGAGACACTAGAATAAGCAGACACACAGAACAGGACTACACTCTGTCAGGGGACTATGATGCATGGGTACAATGGGGGACTACTGAGCTCTATAGACACATCAGAATTATACATGTGACCTGTAATGATTGTAGCATGGCAAGCATGCCAGGGTGATACAATCTCACCTCTTTCTTGAAATTAATGCATGTTTTGTATGCCATCAACAACAACCAATTCCATGCCATAATGACCAACCCTTCTGAAGACCCACGCCCCCTCAAAACACATACTCGTGGGCCTATCCCGAGGGGGTATGTGTTATGAGGGAGTCAACTGTACTGTATTCGGCTTTTTTGGCCGTGTGACTGACATGCGTGCTCGCATGATTGACTTCGGTTGTTTACTCCAGCACCCACGTCATTGTTGATACATACCTACGTATTGAATAATGTGATGCTTCTGATCGAAGTACTAAAATAACATTTATCAAACTCGTTTTTGCCCAGACATAGATTCGCAACAACTTCGGTAGGCACGCGCTTACATACATCCCTGCATGTTGCTTCGCCTTCGCACCCACGCTGATGTCCTCGTCGTTATCCTTCTTGTCATCCTAGCCAATTCAAAGATGCCTTGCCGTCTGGCAGAGAAGAAAGGTTATTGTATGTTCACTTGTGAATGAACAGCACAAGACCATCGCGAACTGAAGGATCCTGTAGTTTCCCTCAGCTAGACGACGACGCGGTGACGTTACCGACTTCGAACGCCCCCTTGCCCTCCGAGTCTCGCTGGACCTCGACCGCAAGATTCCCGATTCCCCAAATTCGAAGCCTCTAGAATCCATCCTTTTGGTTTCGTCCGACGAGGGTATACATGTTGTCAGACAAGTCAGCCAACAGATACGCCAGGCCATCGTGGTGCGCATTGAAACCATCGTCCTTCCACTTCCGGCTGAGTCACTCAGTCGCATATCTCTGTCAAGGCCCATATCATCCGAACCGTTCACCTTCGGACAGCCTGGAACTGTGGTGGTGTCATCATTCCAGGTGCCACCGCAACAGGGTAATCGTTCATGACATGGCATTGTTGGCAGTGGTCAGTTACTTGCGCCAGACAGCACTTCAAGCTTAGAACCAGTGCTGCTCCACACAGGAATTGCTGGGCTGAACGGGAAGCAAAGCACAGCTGCACTATATTCGAATGCCTAGGCCGACTGGAACCGCGTCGAGAGTCCGACCATGGAATCTAGACTGTCCCGATTCCATCTTAGAGCATCCGACTGGCCGTGTTTCTGCGATATGAGATCGCTGATCGAGCATGTGCATCCAGGATTCCGTCGGGATTTAAGTGGCACGGGTCTCCTTTGATGACATACAGAGTCCCAGACCTCACCTGTCGGATGTACTATCAAACGGTCACAGATAATAAAACTCAGCGCAGACTTGCTAGGCCTACAATCGCCGAGCATGGAATGACCGATCTACTGGTAGCGTTTCATTCGCCTGATTCCCAGAAGGTGCCTGGAGCAGATCCACGGACGTAGCATCCTCACCCTGATCATCAAGCGCGTCATCCGTAATTGTGTGTTGGCACGAGCTGAGAAGTCCTCTTGTCGTTTCGGTTTCAGTGTATTTCCAGAGTGGATCTGCGAGTATATAAACCTCGTGAAACCTCGTTTGTTCCCTCTACAGTTGAGCATCTCCTTCAACCTGTTCAGACCTCGGCTTATCTCGTACGCTCACCCACCTATCTTGTCATGTACTTCGTCGAGTTCTTCCCTGTCCTCGCCACTGTTACTGCTCTGGCGTCCGCAGCATCCGTGGACATTGGCCAACGTACAGTGCGTTGCTCCATTTCCTCCATGAGCAGAAGAACCATCACTGACTCCCTACTCATTAGGAGAATCACGTCATGGCCCTGAACTGCGGCTACGTCTTCTGCTACGACCCACGTAAACTCAACCCTTTTCGTCTCCCTATAGCGCTCAACTTCCACTACAGTATGCGTTGGCAGTATCAAGAAGAATTCCGACTTAACCGGGATATGCCAAGCGACCTCCTGGGGCAAGCTAGGATGCGCTTGCGAGAAGTGCGTTAGACCCACCACCGGCTGCTATCAAAACGGCTGCACGGGAAAATATGGGAAGTGCATCGCTGGGAACTACCAAGGCTGCGCTTGCAAATAGAAGGTTGAGATGTTTGGATTTGGTGTTGAGATCCAATCGGCACCGGGAGACCTTCGTGTATAGAACCAGACGTTTGCTAACTAAAAGACGCGTCTGGCTGATCCGATTCGAGAAAAAGCAGTGGCCTTCGTGAGCCTGTGATTACAGCAGCTTGCTAAAAAGCATGACATTAGGCAAAAAAAATCTGCAGACCAGAATGGTAATCAGCACCCCAGGTGACTGGCTGCCCGAGCACAATCGTGATGGTCCATTGTCAGCTCAGCAATGACCTCAAGGAGTATGCTCTTCGGCTCTGGAACCATGGTCCATGGTTGGACCGTGTACACATCTACGAAGTGCTTGGGGTTTCGTGAAGCTGTTGTAACCGATGGCTAAGTATCTTCGACGAGTATGTACCGTCAAGTGACCCAGGTCTCCTCTCATTGGGTGCACCCAGAGAATAATTGACAAAAATCGAAGCACTCTACCAGGAGGACTCTGACTTATTTCTCGACGAGGTCTGCACATGGCTTGCTGCCTCGGAGCACAGCAAATCCTAGAGTGATTACTTAAATGCCTCGGACTGATGCCCTTGGTGACAGACCCAAGTTCACGCATTGATGAAACGAGAGGAACGAACATATGTACGCGCTCCGCGAGAACATGCTTTCGAGGTGTTTTTTTGCATGTGGAACACTCGTTGTACACAACATCTATGCCGGATAGATATCTTGCCAAGCGGCTTGAAGAGTTGAAGGTTCGTATGATGCAGAAGGGTTACAGGGATTCACTGCTTGGAATGTTATAGTGGTCCAATTCTGTGAGCATTTGTAACAACACTGACTCCATTCTGTTACCAGCCCCCGCAAACGAAGACTGGCACAGAAGCACTCTGTTCTCGTGCTCATTAATTTAGATCCCATCAATTTGGGTGAACAAGCAGGCATGTCAGTGTCATCTCCATTGTGTCTCGCATCATCAAAATTATTTCCTTTTTTTCTCTTACCGTACTCCCTTGACCTCATACCAATAGAAGAAACCTTCAGCGCATGTACATGCATATTCAGTATTATTGAAAGTACTCATTCTAGCGAAGAGGCATATCTACCATGATGGCGACAAAAGGCTACGAGTGTACCCGGATCCTATTCAGGGGTTGCTGAAAGCTATGGCATGGTATTACGGGCGAGAAGGCACGGGGCTGGATTAAGAATGTATAGAATGAATATACATATGGAGTAACACTGGACATATGCATTCGAACACAGTGAGACGGATATGGCAATACTAACGCAAACGAGTGAACTTACACTTGTCCAGCCTTGACTAGCTCATAGAATTTGAAATATGCATCGAGAAATGCATCCCATCCCAACACATTTATGACGGACGACTTACAATAAGAATCTTGTTACTATATGGGAATGGAATTCTGCAGGTATCCTCACCGAGATGCCTGTGTCGTCGCGTGCGCCGTGTCTCAAGGACGACATGCCGTGGCGGTCGCGCCGCGGCGATCGCCTGACGTCGCACCGTGTTCTGCAGTGGTTTCGACGACATTATCGTGGGGTCGTGCTGCCGCGATCATCGCATCGTCGTCGTGCTGGAATGTGTGTTTGGGAGCGTGAGGTTAGCGATGGAACGCACATCGTAACCGCGTCAACGATAGCGTCATCTTAACGCTCGTGCCCCTGCGATCG
>JBBPKF010000420.1:0-12504 GCA_038089175.1 Binderoboletus segoi | reverse complement strand
CTTGCCTTTTTCCAAGGCTGCTCCAACCCCTCTACCTTCTCCTTCCTCTTCCACTCCAGCTTCTCCTCACTGGGCCTCCCACACTTGGCCTTGGCCTCATGGCAAGCCTCACATGAGATGGACATGCCAGGACTGAAGATGCACTCCAGCCCCCAGTCCTCACACCTCCAGAGGAAGGTTGCTGAGTACTGTCCTTGGAGCACAGTGACAGATGCCATGTGGGCAGAAGTCACAGCCAGAGATGAGATGGAGAACAAGGAAACTGAAGGGCTGCCAGAGTACGGAGTAGAAGATGAAGTGTAGCATAGTCCAGCCACTTGTCTTCTTTGACAAGAAATGTACAGCATTGACCAGATCAAGCAATGTAAGGTCCAGGCTTCTCCAGATACTGGAGATGGAATTCTTTGATGAGTTTCAAGATGTGACCAAGCTCAATGGTGAGAAGCCAGGATGTTTCCTCATCAGTTCCTTCATAGCTGGACCACCTGACCAGATACAACAGCTTGCACTTTCATCATCTGCAATTTATTTTGAATTTGAGGATTTCAGAGATCTCATACTCTGGTTGTCCATCAACTTTGACCAGAGATGAAGAGAATTGGATGTGATTGGGGATGATGTTGGCAGTAGTGAGTTCCAGTTGTGAGATGTGGAAGACCAGATGAATGGACTTCATGCTTTCTGGGAGCTAAAGAATGAAGAACAAGGAGCCAGCTTGAGCTATGATGGGATATGGTTCTAGATTCTTCTTGGAGAGTTTTTTAGATGGACATGTTGAATGGAAGTACATGTACTTAGCCTTGATGAAAATCTGGTCACCAACTTTGAAGTCCAGTGCTGGAGTTCATCTGACATCTGTGGATCCTTGGTACCATTCCTGAGCAGCAGTTAACTCCTGTTGGAGGAATTCATGAAGAGGGTCAAGGTCCATGGAGTAATCTCAAGCTTGGGCAGAGGTAAGGTCTTGTTTGGGATGGATGGTAATGTTGGGGTGATAACCCTTGTTAGTGAAGAATGGAAAGACACCTGTGGAAGCATTCAGAGCATTGTTGTACATAAACTCCATGAGAGGCAGGAGTTTGGACCAGTTATCTTGCTGGTAGTTGCAATAAATCCAAAGGTTCTGTTCCAAGGTTTGATTCATTCACTCTGTCTGACTGTCACCTTCTGGATGGTAGCTGTAGGTGAAGTGGAGCTGGATGTCAAGAGCCTTTCCAAGGGAGTGGAAGAAGTGAAGGATGAACTCCAAACCTCAATTGGAGGTGATGTGTGAGGAGACTCCATGTTTGGGGAAGATGACTATTAGGACCCAATTGCAAGGAGGAGCTCGAATATACTATGGAGGGGATGGATAACTAAGGAGTTTGGAGGTCAGATAGAGTATGTACCAGAGGTGCTGTGGAGCTGTGCTTCCACAGTTGACACTGCATGGAGGATTTTCAGGAGTGGAACTAGTATAAATGCAGAGAGAATGAAATGGAGGACACAGGAATGAAATGGAACATCATTGGAATGGAGACAAGTCATCTCAGAAGTGTCCGGAGTTTGGAGGACTACATATGGAGGGAAATGGTCCGCAGTTTGGAGAAAATGATCTGGAGTTGGATTGGAGTTGGATTGGAGAAGATCCAGAGGGTCAGAGTTGAAGCGGTGGATCCAGGATATGACAGTGGAGGAGAAAGAGTTTCACTAACTCCAGAGATGTCACCTTGTCATCCATCAGGATGAATATGCATTGCTTTGATAGATAGTGTATGATGACAAGGATGGCAGTGTGTTCAGAGAAGAAAGGAAGTTGTTCAATGAAGTCCATGGAAATTGAGTTTCAAGGCTTCTCAGGAATGGGAAGTTGTTTCAGGAGCCTGTAGGGCTTGTGTCTGAGGACTTTGGCACAGGCACAGGAGGTGCAGGAGGAAACATATTTCTTGATGAAAGGTTCAGATGCCCAGCCATGTGTATTCTCAGCAGATGAGTTCTAGTGTCTGATTCTATCTGAAATGTCTGGAGAGCAGATGATCATGCTTATATCAGAGGATGTGGAGATGGAGGTCATTAGCCTCAGGAACATAGATACAGTTGTCCAGGCATAGGAAGCCTTTGGAGTCAATAGTCCAATGAGAATCAGAGGGTTCAGAGGTTGTCATATCCTGGACCAACTCCAGTTCTCTGCACTCATCTTTAGTCCACTCTAACCATCTCCAGACTATCATAGACAATTCCATTCCATCTCCATTCTATTGCCACTCCATCTCCATTCCATTTCCTTTTATACTCATGCTATGCTCTCCATTCCATTCCATCTGAACTTGTATTAGTTTCACTCCTGTCATATCCATCCTGAATGGTCATCACACCCTCTGACCTTCTCTGGTCCTCTCTGGACCACTCTGCCCTTGTTGGCCCATCCCTTGTCTCCTGCCACCTGGAGTTATACTCAGAGTCCATGTCTCTGCTTGGAATGAATCCCGGATCTAATACCTGTTATTCTCGATCATAATTCCTTGCATATGTCATTCTCCTGTTCAGCTATCATCCATCCTATCCATCCTGTACCTTATCTAACCCCATTCTGATCATCATTATCACTTCACCATGAAACTGTTTCATCCATCTATCATCTGTCTTATGTTCAAACCTGTTTGACATTCTGTACCTTACTCCAAATGTACTTAAGGACTTCCGCACACCATGTATTCTCCTTAGTATGAATATCAACTAAAGTCTCTCCTCCAACTCCTGCCTGGCCCTTCCTTCATCTCCTCCTACTTCAAACCCTTGGTCCTACTCCAGACCTCTGAAGTCCAAGGACACAGATCTGTGCAAGGGCATGACACATAAGTTCTGTGCCAATGTTCTCACTACTAAGTCCTCTTTCCTTTCCATCTTTTCCATTGGACCTTTGGTCCACCTCTGTCCACTCACCATTCTGCCCCTCAGAAGTTCCAAACCTCCATTGGACTTGAGCTCAGAGGATTCAGACTTGACAGTTACTCACTCTTGTACAGATTTTCAATGACTACCCATACTATGTGCAATACTCATGAACAAGCCTTAAAGACTGCCTTCAGTAGCTCTCAACCTATTCCTGGTGAGTTCATCAGCCTGTTAGTCAGGTATGGTGACTCTGCATTCATGCTGTGACCCAATCTTGGAGTAACTTCTCCATTAATGCCACTTCCACATGAGTTGAAGCCTCTGGATGGATCCCACTTCCAGGAACTACCAAATGATGAAGATGAACAAGGACCTGGTGGGTCTGATGGTCCATCATCAGACCCCAGAGATGGCAATGGGGATGGCTCAGCCTCAAATTCTGATTCCAAACATTCTGAACCTTCTGAACCTGACGATCCCTTTGGACCTTCAAATGACATTCTGCTTGCCTTTGAACCTTTTACCCAGCTTGCTGGCACAATTAAGGATATGACTAGGCAGGCACTCCATTGTCAGAAGAACTCAGACAACTTCAAAACCAAAGTATGAGAACCCAATGCCTTTGACAGGTTTGATCCCAAGAAACTTCATCCATTCATAGTACAATGCAAACTAATGTTTCAAGCTAACCTGAAGTCCTACAAATGGGACCAGGCAAAGGTGATGTTTGCTCAATCTTATCTTAAGGGCATTGGCCTAGAGTACTTTGAACTGAACCTCCTCAGAGATGAACCTCCAGAGAATCATCCATTATGGATGGATGATTGGAAACTCTTCTTATTCAAACTACAGTCCAATTTTGGGCCTCACAATCCAGTTGCTGACACAGAAGCTCAACTCAAGTGACTGCAGATGTGAGACTCACAGTGCATTTCCAGATATATCATAGAATGGAACCACTGTGCATCCCAAGTTTGTACATGGGGCCCTGGTGCACTTCATCAGAGTTTCTATAATGGACTTCTGGACTGCATCAAAGAAGAAATCTCACATCTGGGTAAACCCAACAATATCCTTGATCTCTGAGTGCTTGCCCAACAAACTGATCATTGGTATTGAAAGTGTGAGAAAGAGATTGCACATGCAAGTAAAAGTTCTGGACTCAACTCTGGATCTCAGAACAATAACAACTTGAAGACTTCCAATGCCTTGACCTCTATCAAACTCAAGGACAATAAGTCCAAAGGTTCCACCTCTTCTGTCAACAATTCTGGCTCTTCTGTAAATTCTAATGGTAAAGAGGGTAATGGATCCAATTCCAATCCTTCTATCTCCTCTAAACTTGGCAAATATGATAAACTCCTTTCAGAGAAATGTCAGTACTGGTTAAGAAATCATCTCTGTCTTTTCTGTGGACTTCTGGGTCACTCCACTAAGAAGCACCCAAAGTCAACCTCTAGAACTGTGCAGGCTTGTGCTGCCAGCAGTACTCCAGTTACTCCGGCCTCTGACCCCACCTCTCCAGAGGTGAAAAAATAGAGAGCAACTCCTATGGCTCTGCATAGGCTGGGAGTTGCATTGATCCTGACTGCACTCTAATGGAGTTCTGTCTCAACACGTCTGCTCTCTCTGATCCTAATTCTCTTTGTTCTCTTGTTTCTATTTCTCAGTTCTCTCTACATTCCATTTCTGCCCTAATTGATTCAGGTTCCACTCACTCCTTCATAGACTCTGCCTTCACAGAAAAACATAAAATTCCTATATACTCTGTTCCTCTGATATCACTCCATCTCTTTGATGGCTCCTATTTCTCCCATATCACCTTCACAGTCACATTCTCCATGGCTTTTCCCTTCAGCAAAACCACCTCCAAGACATTTTTGTCACCTTTTTAGATCCATCCTGTTTGTTGGTCCTGAGACATAGCTGGCTCACCCTCCACAATCTGTTGATTGACTGGGCTATGGGCACCATCATGTTTCAGACTCCTACAGAGGGTTTGCTAAGCCTGACATCTCCTCCTCCACCTTCAGTGCCTCCTCTGGCTCCAGAGTCTCTGTAGGTTTTGCTGAAAGCTCTCAGACTTACTTGTCCTCCCATTTTCTTCATTAATGCTGCAGCATTCATATGTGCTTGCAAGATGGAGGGCTCAGTCCAATTCACTATCCACCTTCAAATCTCCAGTGAGGCTAAAGCCCATTTCACATCTGCCTCTGACATTCTGGCTGAATCTGTGGACCTCTCTGGAGTTCCCCTGGAACACCATGATTTTGCTGACATTTTTAGCAAATGATGCATGAATACCCTTGCCCTCCATCATGCCTTTAATCTCAAAATCAAACTGGAGGATGGAGCTGCTCCTCTGGTTGGATGGCTTTACTTTCTGTCTCCAACAGAACAGCAATCACTCTGTGATCTCATCAATGAGCACCTCAATATTGAATTCATTCATCCTTTCAATTCTCTCCATGCAGCTCCAGTATTCTTCATCTGAAAGAAGGATGGCTCTCTCTACCCTCTGTGTGAACTTTCATGGTCTTAATAAGCTCACCAAAAAGGACCATTATCTGCTTCCATGAACCATGGACTTCCTTGACACTCCTAGCAGAGCTAAAATCTATACCAAGCTTGACCTCTGGCATGACTACCATTTGGTCTGCATCACCAAGGGCAACAAGTGGAAAATCACTTTCTGGACTCATGACAAATCATTTAAATGGTTGATTATGCCATTTGGACTCACTAATGCTCTGGCTGCCTTCCAGCATTTCATTAACAGCATCTTCATGGACATGGTAGACATCTGCATAGTGGTCTACCTTGACAACATTCTCATCTATTTCAATGATCTCACTTCTCACCAAAAACATGTCTGAGAAGTACTCCATTGACTTCACACTAACAGACTCTATCTAAGGCTGGACAAGTATGAGTGGCACTCAGAATTCATCAAGTACCTCAGATATATCCTCTCTCCTCCTGGCCTTTCCATGGCCAAGGACAAAATCTGAGCTATTCTTGATTGGCCTGAGCCCAGGAAGGTGAAAGATGTTCAAGCCTTCCTCAGTTTTACTAACTTTTTTTGCCATTTCATCTGAAATTATGCTGACATTGTCATTCCATTAACCTATCTTACCTGCAAAGGTACCCCTTGGTATTTCTCTGAGGATTGACATTCAGTATTCCACTTCCTTAAGAAGGCTTTTACCTCTGCTCCAGTCCTAGTTCATTGGACTCCAGATGTTCCTATTACCATTGAGACTAATGCTTCTGACTATGCCATTGCAGGAACTCTCTCTGTCATGCTTTGTCATATCCCGGGTCCACAAGTCCAACTCTGACCCTCCAATGTCACTTCAACACCAACTCCGCACAACTCTGATCCAATTTCCTTTTGTACCAATGCTATGTTTTAATGTTCCATTCTATTATGATATGCTCCATTCCATTCTATCCATATTAGTATTAGTTCTGCTACTCAGACTCTGTGCAGTGTCAACTGTGGAGCACAGCTCTGCAGCACCTCCAGTACATCTCCTACCTGACCTCTGAACTCCTTAGTCATCCACTTTCTCTGTAGTATATAAACCCTGTACTTCAGCATATAAATACCTCAGTTTGAATATCAACGAAACTTGACTACCTCTCCTCCAACTTGAACCTTGACAGTTCTTCTCTGATCTCTGACCCTTCAACCTATTCCACTCTGTAAATCCAGGACCAGGACTTGTGCAAGGGCACACCACATATGGTGAAGCCAAGTCTCATCTGATCAAACTCTGGAGTTCCAGAGTTTCCCAGAGTTAGTCTGACCTAGTTTAATAGTATATTCAAACTTCCACTTGCAACAAAGTCCATGAACCCCAATGGCCACCAGAGGCACTCGGACCCACACTTGGGCCATCACCAATGCCCCTTCATCTTCCTGCTACAATCCTCTGAATGCCTTTGGCAACAGTTGCTGAGGCCCAGACCTCATTGAACAGTTCCACAGTTTTTCCACTAGATGAAATCCTGGTTCCACATCCCAGGGACCACCTCTTTCCCCAGAAACCCCCACTCCCAGAGCTCACATTGAGGAGCTTCCAGATAACCCCAGCACCCCCCACACTCTGCCCCTATTCCACACTCTGAGTAACCACAGTGACCCTGGAGATCTGGATGAGCCCAGAGATGATCTCTCCAATGGCAATTCCACTTTCCAAGGGAACAACTTAGATCCTGAATCCTCCAGAGATGAGCAGATCCTGTGCAACACCCTCACCAATCTGACAAATGTCATCCATGGCCTCACTCGCTCCTCCCACCGCAAACCCTTTGAAACCTTGCAGCAGACCAAAGTCTGAGAACCAGACCAGTTTGATGGGACAGAACTCCACAAACTCTGAGTCTTCTTGGTCCAATGTGAGCTAAACTTCCAAGATCACCTCAAAGCCTTTGCCTCTGACTGCACCAAGGTCACCCTCACCCAGTCCTACCTTAAGGGCATGGCATTGGAATGGTTTGAACTGGACTTCCTGCAGATGAAGGATTCTGCACTCCATCTGCTCTGGATGGATAGTTTCAAGGAGTTCATTCTCAAACTCCAAATCAATTTCAGACTGCATGACCCTGTTGGAGATGCAGAGCATCAACTCAATCACTTGGCCATGAAAGATGGTCAAAAGATCAACAAATATGTTGTAGAATTTAACCAGATCACTTTGCAAGTCCAGGGCTACAGAGATGGTGCCCTCTGGCACTATTTCTATAACAGCCTCCTGGACCACATCAAGGATGAGATCTCACATGTCAGAAAGCCCTCCATGCTCATAGACCTCCGCCAGCTCACTCACGCGATCGATGTGCGCTACTGGGAGTGCAAGTCAGAACTGAGTCACCAGGTGAAGCCTTTCCCTAATCCCCCGAAGTCTGACAAACCCTCTGCCACCTCCACTAGCTCCTCCGGCTCCTTCAAGGAGTCTAAAGGGAAATCTGCCAGCACCACTAGTACCTCTGGAGTGTCCACTCCTCCTAAGCCAGACTTGTCATCTAAGCTTGGGAAGGACAGTAAGCTCACAGTGGCAGAGCGCAAGCGCTGCTTCGACAATAACTTGTGCATGTTCTGTGGTCAGGCTGGCCACATGGCCAAAGAGTGCTCAAAGTCTACTTTTCGAGCAGCTAAAGCTTGCATGACCAAGACTGCAACTCCAGAAGCTCAACCAGAGGCCTCCTTAGAGGCGAAAAAATAGTCAGCAGCCTTCGTGACTCCGCATGGACTGGAGGTTGTGTTGACTCTTCCCGTGCTCCAAAGGAGATCTGACTCAATGTGTCCACTCTTTCTGACCCCAGATCGCTTATGCCCTCCATCTCTCTGATATCATATGAAATCTCTTCCTTTCCTGCATTGTTAGACTCTGGCTTCTCCAATTTTTTCATAGATAGTGAATTTGTCAATACACATGGACTTTCCCCTTATTCCGTTTCTCTGCTCCAACTCCGTCTCTTCAACGGAACCTCAAACTCCACAATCACTCAAGCCATTGACCTCTCTGTCCACTTCGAAACCGGTGACATCACTCTGATGACATTCTATGTCACTCTGCTGGATGGCTCTTGTTCCCTTGTGCTAGGACACAACTGGCTTGCCTGCTACAAGCTCATCTCCATAGCCTCTGTCCTCTACTCCTACAGCTGACCCTGTCCCCTCCAATCCACTGTGTTTCTCTGACCACAAGGCTTTGCCAACTGCACTCATCAGCGCTCCGGCCTTCACACTCGCCTGTTGCCTCAAGGGCTCTGTGCAGTTCAGTCTGCAACTCCGCCCTCAGGAGAGCAATCTCTGCTCTGCCTCCACCACTCCTGAACCAGTTGATCTCTCTGGAGTTCCTTCAGAGTATCATGACTTCGCAGATGTGTTCAGTAAAAGCAAGGCCTCTACCCTTACCCCACACTGCCCGTTCAATCTATAGATTGATCTGGAAGAAGGCACATTCCCTCCAATAGGCACCACCTATTCCCTTTCCCCTTCTGAGCTTGAGTCCCTTCAAGTGTTCCTTGATGAACACCTCTCCATGGGCTTCATCCATCCATCATCCTTCATTCATGCCACTCTGGTCCTCTTTGTCCACAAGAAGGATGATTCACTCTGCCTTTGTGTCAACTTTCAAGGCCTTAACAAGATCACGAAAAAAGACCACTATCCACTTTCCCACATCTCCAATCTCCTCGACACTCTGAGCCATGCAAAGATCTACACCAAGCTCAACCTTTGGCATGTGTACCACTTGGTCTGCATTGCCGAGGGTGATGAATGGAAGACTTCTTTCTGGACGTGCTATGGATCATATGAATGGCTTATCATGCTGTTCGGACTCACCAACGCCTCCGCAGCTTTCCAGCAATTTGTCAACTCCATCTTTGCAGATCTTCTCAATGTCTCTGTGATCGTATACCTGGACAACATCCTCATTTTCACCACTGACTGCACATCCCACAAAGAGCACATCTGTGAAGTTCTCCGGCACCTCCAGAAACATGGACTTTATGCCAAACTGGAAAAATGTGAATTCCACACTGACTCCACGGAATACCTCAGATACCAGCTCTCCCCTTTCAGACTGTTCATGTCTTTGGAGAAAGTAAAAGCCATCCAAGACTGGCCCAAGCTCTGGAAAGTCCGAGACAACCAATCCTTCCTCAAATTCACAAATTTTTACTGTTGTTTCATTCACGACTACTCTGGCCTGGTCATTCTGCTCACCCGCCTCACTCGCAAGGGTGTTCCATGGGACTTCAATAACATGTGTCACTCTGCTTTCCAGCATCTCAAGAATATCTTCATCTCCACTCCTATCCTCACTCATTGGGTCCCCAACACCCCACTAATTGTTGAGACCGATGCCTCTGACTACATCATTGCCAGCATCCTTTCCCTCCAGTGCCTGGATGCAGAAGTCTGGCCCATTGCCTTTTACTCCCACACCCTCTCCACTCTGAAGCTCAACTACGATAACCATGACAAGGAATTGCTCGCCATCCATGAGTCCTTCCAGACTTGGCAGCACTACCTTGAGGGTTCTGACACTCTGGTTGACGTTGTCACCAACCACAAGAACCTGAAGTACTTCGCAATCACAAAACTCCTGACCTGCCATCAAGCCTGCTGGTCAGAGTTCCTCTTGCAGTTCAACATGGTTGTCTATTTCCACCCCAGACACTTAGGCACAAAGCCCAATGCCCTTACTAGATGTTGGGACATCTACCCTAAAGAGGGGGATAGGGACTACACCCATGTCAATCCCCACAATTTCCGACCCATTTTCACCCATGAACAACTTGCTGTGTCTCTCTGAGTGACATATCTAGCAGCTCCGGTCCTCTGGGCTGGTTTGCTGTTTGATATTGAATCTCTCCACAGTGACATCCTCTCCACTCTCCCCTCTGATCCCATCACCTCCATCCATCTGTCCATCCCCGAACCCTTCAATTCCCGCTGGACCATTGACCCTGAAGGCTTTCTATGCCTAGACAACCCCATCTATGTCCCCAAGGCCAATGACCTCCATCTCTGTGTCCTCCAATACAAACATGACCATCTGCTCTCCAGACATTTCGGACAAAACTGGATACTAGAACTCATCTGACACAAATACACCTGGCTGGGCATCCAGACCTTCATCAAAGAATATGTCTCCTCCTGCACCTCCTGCACCCATGCCAAAGTTCCCAGATATAAGCTCTATGGGCTTCTGAAACAACTTCCTATCTCCGAGAAGCCATGGAACTCGATTTCCATGAACTTCATCAAACAACTCCCCACCTCCTCTGGACACACTGCCATCCTAGTCATCATTGACTGCATATCAAAGCAATGCATATTCATTCCGATGGACAACAAGGTAACATCTCCGGAGTTGGCCAAACTCTTCCTTCTCCATGTCTTCTTCAAACATGGAGTCTTCTCACACATCACCTCTGATTGAGGCTTGGAGTTCATCCCCCACTTCTTTCACTCACTCAGAAAGGCTCTCGACATCTGGCTCCACTTCACTTCTGGCTACCATCCAGAAGGCAACTGTCAGACAGAGTGAATGAATCAAACCTTGAAACAGTATCTCTGGATATATTGTAACTACCAACAAGATAACTGGTCTGAACTCCTGCCCCTCATGGAGTTCACATACAACAATGCTCCAAACACTTCCACAGGTGTTTCTCCATTCTTTGCTAACAAGGGTTACCACCCCAACATCACCATCCATCCCGAATGAGACCTGACCTCCGCTCAAGCCTGAGAGTACTCTGTAGACCTTGACTTCCTCCATGATTTCCTCCAACAGGAGTTAGCTGCCACTCAGGAATGGTATCAAGGACCCACAGATGCCAAACAAACTCCAGCACTGGACTTCAAAGTCGGTGACCAGGTTTTCATTAAAGCTAAGTACTTTCGCTCAACATGTCTGTCCAAAAAACTCTCTGAGAAGAACCTAGGACCATATCCCATCATAGCTCAAGCTGGCTTCTTGTCTTTCACCCTTCAACTTCCAGAAAGCATGAAGTCCGTCCATCCGGTCTTCCATGTCTTGCAGCTGGAACCCACTACTCCCAATACCATTCCCAATCGCATCCAATCCCCTCCACCTCTGGTCAAAGTCAACAAAGAACTGGAGTACGAAATCTCCAAAATCCTTGACTTCAAGATAGATCACAGACAATGAAACTGCAAGCTGCTGTATCTCATTAGATGGTCCAGCTATGAAGGAACTGACAAAGAAACATCCTGGCTCCTCACCACCAAGCTTGGTCATGCCTCGGAACTTGTCGAAAAATACCATCTCCAGTATCTGGAGAAGCCCAGACCTCACTCTGCTTAATCCAGTCAAGACACTATACATTTTCATCCAGAAGGACAAACAGCTGGACTACACTACGCTTGGTCTGCTACTCCGGACTCTGGCTGCCCTCCTGCTGCCTTGTCCTTCAAGTCTGCCAGCTTCTCCTCTACCTCCTCTGCTTCTCCTTTCTCCAGCTCCCCTTCACTCCCTGATTCCTCCCTCCTGTACACTTCCTCTGCTTTCAGGAAAACGAGCTCCTTCAGGAGCCCATTCTACTTCTTCACAGCATCCCAGAGTTTCCAGACCACCCCCATGACCAACTGGATGTATTGCACCCAGTCACTTGCCTCTTCCTCATTCTCCATCTCCTCTGACCTCACCTTCTTCTCTGGCCACTCCAACTCCTTCACCCTTTTCTTTCGCTGCCATTCTGGCTTCACCTCACCAGGCTGCTCACACTTCACCTTTGCCTCCTGGCAGGGCACACACAAGGTCCCCTTCCCTGGACCCATCATGCAGTTGAACCTCTGCTCCTCACACCTCCAGCACTCTGGTACCAGCTCTGCCCATGCCTTCCCCTTGCTGGAGCCTTGCTCTGCTTGGACCTGTTGTGCCTGTGCTCCAGTCAGTTCCGCTCTCGCAACACTGTTGTCTCGGATGTACCCATCTCCTGGCCACTGCCTCAGCCACTGCTCACTGCCTCACTGCCTCCTCTGCCCATCTTCTCACTTCCTTCTCTGTCTTTCTCCATACCTTCTCCTTCTTCTTCACCTTGGCCCACCTCCTCCACTCCACAGCCTTTGCATCCCACAGG
>JBBPKF010000418.1:0-12543 GCA_038089175.1 Binderoboletus segoi | reverse complement strand
GAATCGGTCTCCTTTGGCCACTTGTTCTTCCAGATGGGATCCCAGTCGCGACCAATTTCCATGGTTTCTTTCGTGTCCGGAGCCTTGGCGCGCAGAGCTGCTATTTCGGCGGCATCAGAGGACTGCGTGACGCGTTCCCGGCCAACTTTGACATAACCCCGGTTAGCACGAGGATCGTCCCAAGCGACTTGGTCCTGCGTCCGCCTCTTAGTGGGCACCTTGTGGACGTGGTGCTCGGAACGCTCACCTTGACTTGCTGCGGTAGACCGAAGAACGTTGCGCTCTGCAACAGGTGTAGTTGAGCGTACGGCGCCGAGTTCACTGTACCACCAGGTGCCCTACCTTCTTGTACACGTTGTCGATCACGTCGGCAGAGATTCCGTGACCACTCAAGTATACGAAACCGACCTCTTTGAAGCCATTCACAATGTCGTCCGAAACGCGACGCTTCTCTGAGAGCGCCGTGGCGGCACAGAATGCAGAAAAATCGATGATTGGAATACGAAAGGTCGAGTCGGAGCGTGCGTCCTGAGTAAGAGGTGAGGTTCGTCTGGGAAAGTTGACAGAAACAGACCTCTGCGAGGGTACCATATCTTTGCTTTGGCAAAGACCGCAGAGGCAAGTGCTTGAGGAGAGCAAATGAACGACGCAAGCCAAGCATGTCAGACCACACGAGCAAGGACCTGAAGCTAGTTCTCGAGAACACCCGCTTATGTACTGCGCGGGAAGGAAGAGATTGATAGTCGCAGGTATGTACAAGTTTCTCATGTCGCTACTGTAACATGTAAGTAAGTAGTACCTAGAGTCGTTCATTCTCCTCTCTTGTGGGAAATCTTTTCGTCCATACTCATCAGATTTACTCAGCCCGTTTTCCCATGAAAGTATACGAGCAATCTCCATCAATATGTTTCCCAGAGGATGTCCGGTAACATCTTTCTCATGACTATTTGAATGAGTTCATGCGAATGCATTGTGTAGGTAGACTTACGCTTCCAGTGTTCCAGTGCTTCCTCGCTTTGCCACGTATTCAACGTGTTATTCGCGTCCATCAACACGAAATTTTCTTCGGTATCTGATGACCACACATCGGGCCCTTTAAGCTGGGATATCGAAAGCTCCCTCTTGTTTAGGCTGGACAGCACATAGTGACGGAGGGGAGAGTGCAGGTAATCTGCATCTCTGGCTGGACGGAGTGTGAGAGGGTTAGAGGATGGTGAACAAAAGAAGACCTGTAGCAGTCGTAAGCACTCGTTGAAAGGCTGAAATTATGGTTTACCATGTTGAGAAAATCGGCATAGAGCTGATCCTCTGGAATTGGGGTTAATGAATCATGGAAGACCCGACATTGCCCGAATACCCTCTGTAGGGTGGTAGCTACGGCTCGTGTCGAAGACGAGCCAAACCTGCCTGCAAAGTTCTTTCCGAGAAAATTAGGCAAACCGCAGATGCAACGCGTCTCGGGATTTATCTCACTACTGCGACTACACCATCCTGCTGCATGATTGACTTCAGATCGCTCCAAAATTCCACGGAAAACAGATGTTGCGGTACCCCCCCGCCAGAGAAGCAATCGTGAACGACAATATCAAATGCCGGAAGACTCTGCTTGTCGTGAGGTTGCGTCATAGCTCGTCTTTTGTACACCCAGTTACGAGCGTCCTCCAAGAAAACATGGTCATCGCCGGGATATTCAACACCAAAGTACTTCCTTGCCGCGTCATATACCGCAGGATCGATCTCTACAATCGTAGTAGAGATTCCATGCCGAACGAACGCATCAGCCGAAATACCAGCGCCGAGCCCTCTGGAAATCGCAACTATGGATAAACGCATGCAGAGAGTGGTAGATTCGACTACTCACATCACAAGGGCATTTTCTCGTTCATCATTATCCCTTCGTAGATCACTGTTTACCAGTCGCACTGCCTCCTGCAGGACAAATGTGCTGTATATAGAATCACCGAGTGGTGTCCCAGCCTGGTCAGTTCGAAGGGGGGCATTATCGAGGGAAGCGATACTCGATCCAATCCAGACACCCCCCAGGAGGGAATGTGAAGCGCGAAGGTAGCGAATGGAGTGTAAGGTGGTTGGATCCGCGACCTCTATCTTTGCAGGCAACAGCTCCCCGACTACAACAATTCCAGTCACGGAGTCTCTCGAGGAGAGTATACGGAGCGGATAATTCTTGCTTTGATAAGGAAATTTGCCAGAACTTGAAAGGGTCGGAAAGAGTAAGGTCGGAAACAGGAAGAAGACGGCAGGAATTGACACAGCCCAGAATTGCCTCGTTATAGTGATTGCATTTAATACGGAAGCCCTGCCAGGGAGGTGACAAGTGCCGAGCTTGTCCAGTGTCCAAGCAAGCGATACCAGGCCCCCCAGTACAAGGAACTGGTGACACTTCGTCGTTCATCCTCACAAAGAAGAATTAGAGGAGACACCCACCACAGCATCTTTGTAGGTGTCGAGAGACAGGTGACGAGCGACGAGCAGAATGAGCGGACGCAACTGTAGGGCGCTCGCCGCTAGGGTCATAGTGGCAAGCGTAAACTGGATTCACAAGGGACATCATTTCAGATCATCCGATTCACAGCCTAGAACTTACGTCAATGCTCGCCGCCAGCGAAACTGCGAGGTAAATCACTGGACCAAGGACAGTCGTGTGGGTTACGAGTGGCCCAAGCACCGGATCCCCGTTCCTTGCAGCAAAGACACTGACCCAGTAGGAGGCTTGTGGAGCAACCTGGACAAGTATTACGAGAGAGGGTAGAAGTAAAGAACGTGACGGCTTCGGGAGGATGATCCCAAGAGCTGTGCTCCCATATACCACGTAGTTCATGTACTTGGTGGTCGCAACGCTGCCGAAGAGAGGGTCGACGGTCCTTTCATATGCTGCAGTAAAAAGTGAAATGCAGACACTGATGGCAAATATCGAGAGTGATGCCTTTGCACTTGTCCATGCTGCAGCTTTGGTTTTGGCAGTAGCCTGAGTTGGCATGCCGCTAACTAGCAAGTGTTGGACTACCCCTGACTTTGTCCATATTTGCAGCCACCAAAAGAGATTGTATTATGTAAGGAGATCAAATAGGCCAACACTACATGGGTAACGTGACAGAGTCCAAGTAACCAGCTTGAGCGGCAGTATCTGATGCGGACACTTGGCCAGTTACCTCGGGGATCTGAGGATCTGCCACTCATGCTAGAAATAAAACATCGGACACGGCGATAAATAGATCATTCCCCGATCGAAATTGCGTACACGTCAGATTTAAGGATGCAAGGAACATCCAGGTGGCTCAATCAAAGTGAGATCACCTCGGTTAGATTGTCAATAAGGAGCCCCAGCCTTTCAACCTCACGACTAGCCGCGAGTGCATCTCTATCCATGGTTATGGCTTCAGTTATTGTAGGAAATGTTGTCGCGCCGTAGCCTAATGACATAGACCATTAGCGATCTTAGTCCTGCAACATTCAGTATCGCTTCGTGGCTCACCCAACCACTTTCCTGGGGCTACCCCAAGATGTTTGTACCATTCACGATCTTTGATGCCTTCCTTTGAGATAAAGCCTCGTTCGAATGCGATAAGCTTATGGTTTACGGCCTGGACGCGCTTGATAGCCTTCAGCAGCCGCTTCTTCGGAAGCCTGGGGGATGATCAATGAATTTGCAGGGGTTAAATTATTTTATCGAAGGCGAACTCGAACTCTGTAAACCCTCTATCGTCAAGGATTTCGCATCCTTTTCCAAAGAATCTCGCAAGCTTGTATATGGCTTTCCTAAACTTGTGGTTCAGATTGTGTCTGAGGGTTTGTCTTCTCTTCATTTTCCTCAGAATTTTTCTGAGTTTGGTTTCGGCCGCAGCTTTTTCACCGTCAAGGTGCATGCTGGCAGCTTGAAGCGCTTGAATTGACAGGCGCAAAGAAGTAAAGTCAACCTCGAACAATGAAGTAACGCTGAGCCGTTCTACCCTATAGGAAGGGTAGTTGGAAATGGCATCTAAAGTGATTGAACACACGTACTTCTCGAGGTACGACTGCAGCTCCAGAGCATAATGGGTTGTGTTGAATGGCAAAATGATGTCACTAGAGAGGCGGAGAACCTGAAGGCCAATATGTTTGGCAATGGCAACCTGGGAAGGTGGTTAACTTTTGCAGGATCTAGTGGTGATCGGGCAACATACATGTCGAGAGAAACCAGGGTCACCATACACCTCTTGCCAGCGTTGTGAGTCGAAGATCGAGTGATAATGATACACAGGATCATGACGAGTTGAGGAGAACCCTGCTTCGGAACTGGGAACCTGGATAGATATCAGGTCAAACTCGACGGCTTGCCGAGCATCCCTCACCCCGATATACTGCAAAAAAACTGTGTAATCACTGCCGGATCCCATGGGGCTGATACTATTGGAATCGGCAGTCAACTCCATCTCCCTGTGCATGTCGGCCGCGGCGGCGTCAAGGTTCTCCCCGAAGAATTCACCATCGTCCTGGCGTGCACCCCACAGGGACCGTCCCTCAGATGTTGGGTGAGGGATTTGCTCAGCGGTACTGCGTAGAAGATGGGCTAGAAGTGGTGATGCAGATGCCTTCAGGTAAGAACCAGACACAGACGTGTCTAAACAGTAAGATAAGATGCAGGTCACCTCATTACCAGAGTACGAAAACATACCGAGGTTGATATAGGCAACTACATGTTCTCTGATCCAGTCCGAAAAGTCCTCCCCCCATTCCGTACTACCTATCAATCCATACTTACAGCATAGTTAGGGCAAAGGGAAATACGGCGATAATATTCTTACCTCCTCTCCATCCCAGCTAGCAATAAGAATTGTTCGCAGTGGTTTCCAGCCATTTCGCAACAGTGTACCAAAACCACGAATGGCTTCATAAACTGAGGCAGTACCTGACGAGGGATCAGAAGCTCCCATAACCTGAAAAATGTCACACTTAGTATTCCTCCAGCAACTGCAGTGTCATACCCAGGCTGGGTGTGTGCATTAGTGCACGTTGCCTCAGAGAGTGTGGCACATACCATCACGATGGTTGCCGAGCACAACAACTTCATCCTTGATGTGACCAGGGATAACACCAAATGTGTTCCATATTGGAGTGACCTTTTCTTCAACTAATTACCAGTAACCCCGTTGGATCAACTACTTATTTCATGTCATCGAACTCATACCATTGTTGACCAGCCTCACAGTAGGGCCTTCCTTCCCATCCACGATTTGATCTAGTAAGACCTTGGCATTTAGCCAGGAGATGGGCAGACTAGGTATTGTTGGCTTGCTGCCCCCCTCAACACGCGTACTGTTCTCATATGCAGGGTATCCCGGAGTTGAAGGATCCCCTGGGTAAAGTGATAAGAACTGCACAGAACCCCTTTGCACAGAAGTGGGGTTGCGCGCAGGTCCGTGAGGATAACTTAAAGACTTTCAGTTTCACCGCGCCGCTAGACTGGCCCATGACTCACGGCAGGTATCCATTCTCGGTCGTAACAGTACCATCATCCTGTGGGTCTGAATATATCAAAACAGCGGCAGCGCCAAGCTCCTGGGCTCTCTTGACCTGGACATTTCGCGTTAAACTGCATGCATCGTGAAACCAGCCTCAACATACCTTCAATCCACGGAAATTACCACCATAGCGAGCTATTACAATCTTACCGCTGAAGTCGGTCCCTTCAACTAGCCGGTGAGGCAAACCCACGACTGGAAATGGGAAGTAACAAACCTGCCTCGACAAGGGCATCATAGTCCTGCTTCCGTCCGTAATTTGCATATATGAGCTTTCCTTGAGCTTCGCCGTCACGGCTTAGCCCATGCCAAGTGGGGACCGCGGTTGCATACTCATTTGCGTCTGTGTCCGTCCCGTCAGATACTTCCTCCAATTCGGCAGTCCATATGGGGCTCCCATCTTCTCCAATGATCTCTAGACTGTGATTCAGAGGAAAATTCAGGATAGGGTAGTATGTGTTTATCCAAGCTTTGGGTTCCGCGTATGTGGAAATATTTAAGGTCGCTTGATGAGCTTCGTTCGAGCCAGCAGCATAGATAGGCAACTCCGAGGCCCGTCTAATGCCTAGTTCCTGTTGTAGGTGTGCAAGAAATTTCTTCGCGGTTTCCAGGTCTTCGGGAGTACCAGCCAAGTGAGGCTTTCTGGCAAATTGACGAGAGGCAGCAAGGGCACTCTGTTTGTTTGGAATGGTTCTATCGAGAACGTCACTAAGTTTCCGCAATGAAACGACGAGCGAACAGACTCACAAGAACAGTTCCTCCGCCTTCCTACCCCTCAAAGGTCCATCGGGTTTTCTATTACCGTATTTCATGTACTCGGCCATGAGAGCACTATATTTCCCATCTTCAATCTGCACTACGGGCGACAAGGAACGAGGCACAGTCCAGTGGAATAACAGCACGAAAAGGGACAATATCGTCAAAAATATCCATCGCTTGCGAGTGCGAGGCCCTGTTCTCCAGAGGCATCGTTGTGCAGTGGCAGGTGGGAGAATGACATGCTGGGCGTCATTAACAAGGGCCGCGAACCTGACAGTGTCACCTTCGCCAGTTGCGAGCCGTTTTTCGCCCATTGTCGCCACAAGTACACTGTTCAATGCGCGACGTCGCTTTCTTGGAAGATGTCCAGACTTGCACCAAGTAAGCCGAACTAGTACAAGACTGCGTGGATAGGCCACGAGTTCCCCACCTGCTTATATATACATCCGAGATGCTGTAAATAGTTATGTAAATGTCGTGCTCGCAGTTCGGAACTATAATGGTGACTAGTTTCGCCCGGGGTGCACATGTGCAGTATCGAATCAGACTAACTTGAAGTACGGTACGGTACGTCGATGACTTGTATCTCCCCAAGTATATCTGCTAAATTCCTGCCACCTCCAAGTCAGTCTTCGCTAGCACTAGACAAGTCCTGGACGGTATGTAGACCTGTGGTACTTTCAAGTCAGAGGTGTCCGGTTCAGAGGAACCAGCCCGACACCTTACCTCCGTCCAATTCTGCCTCCCGTTCCACTCCAAGGGTGTCGTCAGATACTTGCCTCCAGAGACCACATTTTCGAAACCTCCATATTCCTTATCATCGCTACTTAGGATGATCGTATATCCGCCTGCGACGTCGACACCGACACGGTAGTCTGTGAATGATTTTGTGGGGTGGAAGTTGAATATGAACAAAAGACCGGCACGCTCATAGACAATTGTCTTATCGCCTTCATGCTTGAGGGAGACATAAGCCTTTCCAGCGGTATGTCATCTGAACTGGGACATCCTGATTCGTGCATACCTGCGGGGAGGATAGCCAATTGAATTTACTTTCCAAATTATTCATCGCGGCATCGAAGTTGTTCAGATACTGGTAGCGCAACAGACGATCGTCCACTATGTTCCATTGTCGGCGGGCATATTGGAAAGAATTATTATTTCCCTCGCGGGGGAAGTCAAGCCACTGGATGGCCACATATGCATCAGAAAGATGGAATTAACGTATTCCGCATGCCCACCTCTGGGTGCCCGAATTCATTACCCTCGAAATTCAGATAGCCCTCACCACCAAGTGAGTGGACCAATAACCTAAGCCGACTGAATTGTGGGCTATAGACGCGTCTAGTCCCAGCTCACCGTATCATCTTGTGCAAAGCGAGCCCACGCGCAATGACAGGGGTCATAGGGGTGAGATTCGACATGTTGGTGTCTAGGATCGCAAGCTCAGCTACCCCCCGATTCACCGCAAAGACCACAAACTCACACATTTCTTTATCCATCAACCAAAACGCCAGGGTCTTGTCGCCGACCAGAGCTTGGTCATGGCTCTCGGCATAAGCTACGCACTTCTCCCCGTACCTCCGGTTCGTCAGAGTATGGACAATGTTGCCCATATTCCAATCCTCGTCAGACTTGTGCTTGAGGAGTTTGATCCACATGTCTGGAATGGCCATCGACAAGCGATAATCAAACCCGATGCCACCCTGGTTGGCGGGGACACAGAGTAACGGCATGCCAGAAACATCCTCCGCTATGGTGATAACCGAGGGATAGAGTGCGTGTAAGAAGTCGTTTGCCTACATTCTCTCAATAACTCGCACTGATTTCAGGGAGATACACTCACCAACATCAAGTAAATGATAGCCTCGTCGTCTGCACCGGAGCCAAAATACTCATGGTATCCGCCAGAGAACCCGGTCCCGATACCATGGTGTAAGTACATCATACTGGTGACTCCGTCGAATCGGAATCCATCGAACTGGTACTCCTCCATGTAGAACCGAAGGTTACCAAGCAAAAACCTCAGAACCTCATGCGAGCCATAGTTGAACAGCCTGCTGTCCCAGAGCTCGTGCTGCCCCCTGCTTCCCTCGTGGAAGTAAAGATGATCAGTACCGTCAAAGGTGTTTAAGCCGTCTAGAACGTTCTTGGACGCATGTGAGTGCACGACATCAAGGAGGACAACAATACCCAATCCGTGCGCGGTATCAACAAGCTGTCGAAGTTCTTCGGGTGTACCGTACCGAGAACTGGCGGCAAAGAAGCTAGTGACCTGGTATCCGAAAGCTAGAAAACCATCATCGATCGGAGCCCCGAGGAAGTAGAGGTGTAAACCTGCATGCATAGTAGGGGTGTTCCATAATTGCCATCAGCTGAATGGTGTTGTACCCAAGCTTCTGGATACGGGGAAGGACATCCTTCGTGAATTCTTTGTACGTCCCCACCCGGTGTTCTGTCGTCGAAATGCCAACATGGGCTTCGTATACCTTGACAGACTGTGGCTGTGGAGGGCGTGGATGCTTGAATTGGTAGCGCTCCGCCTGCGGCGGATTCCAGAACCGAGATTCGTAAGTCGAGGTGTATGTCAAATCCTGAGTGACCCGTTGTATCCAGGCGGGCAATCTTTCGATTCGGATACCCGAGGGCAGGATCATAGATATCTGGCTCGGCGATGTATTCGTTGACACAGGGAAAACACCGTGTTAAATTTACCTTCACTTTAGAGTCATGAGGTATTGCGGGTTGTCCCGGAGCTTCTGGGGGCAACGCGATCTCCCATACCCCATACTGATTCTTCGTCATCGGATGGGACAACCTATCCCATTGATCTGTAAGACTCTAGCACGAAACACGAACATAAGCGAAGAATCTGAACAAACTGAAGTCCCCGATCAAGGCGACCTCCTGAGCGTTCGGTGCCCACTCTCGGTACACCACGGTGTTGTCCTCTTTTACGGTGAACCCCATCACCTCATAACCCTTCGTAAACTTTTCGTAGCCCCCTTCGTGCTTGAAGATGACGTCCTTCCACTGTTGGAATAGCTCGTGGCGGCGCTCGATGGTCGGAAGGAAAGGCTTGAGATATCCATCGAGTCGGAGAATGTCTTGTGTGTTGAATTGCGTCGACTTTTGGGACATGTCAATGCTCTGGCGATGATTTGTAGAGGCAAGTCGAGAGATAAGGAAAGGCACCGAGCATTTTTCACTTGCTCCCGGACATCTCCAAATAAAACAATTTCGCGAGTTTTGAACGCTGCAGTTGTGACGTCCTGAATAGGAAGGCTCCCACCGGAACTCGAGCTAGGCATACATACAAACAGCACAAATTATCATCGATGAACCCAGCCCCGTCGCACCCCATAGGCAATGACATCCCTCGCGGATTTTGGTCCACTCGATGGTGCGATCGTTTTCCGACGGGTCCTTTGACCCTTCCGCGCTGAAGCAACACAATTGCGTAGCAGCCCCTCCATCTCTGTGAGGCAATCGTAACACTCCTGTTCGTCGTATCCTGTGGGTGACACCATCTGTGTGTCTACCACAGTCTGCCTCTTGCCACCTGGAAGCTTCAAACGCTTTTCACGCAGTAATTTGGTGACCAGGTAGTGCAACCACTGTTACCAGAAATCAATGCGTTGGATGCAAGGATATAAAAACACAGTATTTACCATTACGTTGGTGAAGGGATGATAGGACTTCCAGGCGCCGCCGATATGGTCCTTCATCATCCGGTAAATATCATATTGGTAGTCGCCTACACGTGTGCGTTACCAATTGCACCCAATGATGAAATCGTTACGCCGACTTACCTTCCCCTTCGAATATTTCATCATCGAAAGGCGTCCAATAAGTCATGAAATCCCGTGCATCCGCCGCATCCATTCTAGATAAACCCAAGTCGATTATAGTAACCTTGATCCCGAAACGAGTGTCATCCATAGCTCCCCGCGACGTAGGACATTTGCGAGTCGACTTTCTGACGGGAATACTCTTTACGAGGATCTGACCCCAATGCAGATCACGGTGCTTTCACAAGCTCATCAGCTCGACTAGAACTAAATCAGAATATTCTTACAGACCTCGAAGTTTACCAAGCGCTCAGCTTGCTCAAGCGCCCTCGCGATTTGCCAGAATATACCGCAAGCCTGATGCCAGCCAGCCTTTGAAACGTTCTTGAAAGCGAATGACTCCAAGTCCGGTCCTCCATTTGGGAGTATGATAATGGCATAGACCTGCGTTAACCCGAATGAATCTACATTTACGGATACTCAATGACGATGTAGGGATCAGTAAGTTTCCGGGCCTTACCTGGCCGTATACTTTCAGAACCCTTCTTCTCGTTGTATTCGTCCCATAGATTTAAGAGCAGTGACGGATACCTTCCTTTCACCACATACGTTTTGAGAAGTTTGACGAATTTGTCGCAAATCTCGCCGATTTCCCTCGTTACGATTATTTCTTTCAAGACGTCCTTGGCATCACTGGGTGCCGGTATTTCAACCGTTTCTGGACGTAGCGAATCCTCTTCGGATCGGACCGGAATAATTTTGAGTACCACGTCGCCGATCCCAAATACTTCAGAGTACGATGCCTCTCCAATCTTGCGAAATCTCGCGTCGTCATCTTCTAAAGATTGAACAATGGGGTCGAATGGGAACGTCTCAATGAACGCAGAGAACTCGTACGGAGAAGTCTGTGCGCATTCGTTCAAAAGAGGTACGAGATATTCCGGCTGTGGAGGTGCTAAATCATCAATTCCTATGGAGTCGGAAAGGTCTAGTTGGGCAAGCTCCAATGAAAGGTCTGCCTCAGTCGGGGTTGAAGGTGTAGGTGGTGGATGACGAAATATTGCACGGCTCGAAGCGCCACGGATCGGTGTGAGTTGTCGTGGCTTCGCAATAGGAATGGGGGGAGCGAGAAATGATGGAATAATAGGCGGACCAGGTCGAAGATAAGGGGCTGGTAGCGCGAGTGGCCTGGGAGGGGTCGGAGCAAGTGGAGATGGACTCGGATGTTTTGAGGAAACCTTAGATTTTCGGGATGGTGCAGGCGGGATCACCACTTCCACACGCAACGATTTGGATCTTGAGTGTGACTTTGCAAGCGAAACAGGAAGTTTCTTGCGCACAGTGTCTTTATGATCTGCTCCGGACTCGTCAGATGAAATGACGATGGTACGATGCTTTCGATACAGTCGCTTGGCGATTGGTCTGAATGAAATAACTTCCAGGTCATTGTCATCACCAATGACAATGGGTGGAGGGCTAGAAGGCAAAATTTTGGGAATTTCTTTACCCTTCCCAGTTACAGCGCGTACTGGGTTTGCCTGGATGTCTGTGTGGGAGAGGCGACGTTCTTGTGTCAACATGTTCCCAGATTCGTCGTAAAGAAGGATGTCAACGGCGACAACTGGAGCGTGTGGCTTCAAGCTGGTGCGTGATTTGATGCTGGATGCTTTGGATTTATCCCTGGCGCCAGAGGATGGTAGTATCTCGTTTGATGAGGCACCGTTGGGTCGAAGCGAAGTAAGAGGCTGTCGAACAAGGGCACCTGACTCTAGTTTGGACTGTATCCGCTTTGTAACAGCGTTCTTGATTGCCTTTGACTGCACGTTTCTCTTTTGAACCATCGGTGAACCCCCTGGGGAGCGGCTTGAACCTTTGAGTCCGCGAAGCCCCACTCGCGTCTTTGGGGATGAAATGACGATGGCATTTTCCCTCCTGAGGGAGCGAGGAGGGAGGGGTTCCACATCTGAGGCTGCTTCAGATGAGTTCCCCGATTCCCGGTCTCGTCGGTCTGACACATTAACGATTCGAGAACCGCGCCGGCCGTATGAGTTGACTTGCTTCGTCCTTGACCCGAGCATTCCCTTGTTAAGTTGAAGTACCTGTCAAAAGAGCCGTACGTCCCGTATCGAACTTGCGTTGTCCGGGGTATATTGATAAAATACAACTGCAAATGGGTATCGTTGAAGTCAAAAGGGAATCTGAATTCGATCAACGACAACTTGGACGCGTGTGCAACACCACGCGACTGGTCACGTGTAATGTGGGTGAGTCTACGCCGTTTCTGATCTCCAGACCAAGTTTTGATCAGCTCTGAGTTTGTATGGCTCTTCCACAACCGCTGCGGGTGTCCATCACCCCTCCTGAACTAGAACTAATCGCATCGGAGCACTTAGTTGAGATACTTCCGTTGATTGCAATGGAGAAAACGGCATTCATTTCGGTTGAATGAATACCTGCTCCTCATTAGCTTGTTC
>JBBPKF010000415.1:0-12575 GCA_038089175.1 Binderoboletus segoi | reverse complement strand
TGTTCATCTATCATTCCTCCTGTCCATCCCATACCTTGCCTACCTCTATTCTGATCATTGCTACTCACTTCACCATGAAACCATTTCACCCATCTATCATTTGTCTTATGTCCAAATCTGTTTGACATTCCATACCTTACTTCAAATGTACTTAAGGACTTTCACACACCATGTATTCTCCTTAGTATGTATATTGACTAAGTCTCCCCTCCAATCCCTGCCTGACTTCTTCCTTCATCTCCTCCAGACCTTCAAAATCTGAGGACACAAATCTGTGCGAGGGTGCAACACATAAGTCCTGCACCAATGTCCTCACTACTGAGTTCCCTTTCCTCTTCATCTCTTCCATTGGACCTCTGATCCACCTCTGTCCACTTACCATTCCATTCCTCAGACATTCCAAATCTCTGTTGGACTTGAGCCTGGAGAATCTGGACTTCACAGTATATTTGTACTCAGTCTTGTATGGATTTTCAATGACTACCCATACTATGTGTAACACTCACAAACAAGCCTTAAGGACTGCCTTCAGCAGTTCCTGAACTATCCATGGTGAGTTCATCAGCCTGTCAGTCAGGTATGGTGACTCTGTGTCCACACTGTGACCCAATCTCAGATTAACTTCTCTGCTAATGCCACTTCTGCATGAGTTGAAGTCTCTGGATGGATTTCACTTCTGGGAACTACTGGATGATGAAGATGAACAAGGACCTGGTGGGCCTGGTATTCCACCATCAGATCTGGGAGATGGCAACAGGAATGGCTCAGCTTCAAATTCCAATTCTGAACCTTCTGAACCTGGAGATCCTGAAGATCCCTTCAGACCTCCAAATGACATTCCACTTGTCTTCGAACCTTTTGCCTACCTTGCTGGCACAATTAAGGATATGACTAGACAGGCACTCCATTGTCATAAGAACTCCAATAACACCAAAACCAAGGTCCAAGAACCCAATGCCTTTGACAGGTTCAATCCCAAGAAACTTCATTTATTTATAGTTCAATGTGAACTAATGTTTCAAGCAAACCCAAAGTCCTACAAAGGGAACTGGGCAAAGGTAACATTTGCTCAATCTTACCTTAAGGGCATTGCCCTAGAGTACTTTGAACCAGATCTCCTTGGAGATGAACCTCTGGAGAATTGTCCATTATAGATGGATGATTGGAAACTCTTCTTATTTGAAATACAGTCCAATTTTGAACCTCATGACCCAGTTGCTGATGCAGATGTGAGACTCACAGCACATTTCCAGATACATCAAAGAATGGAACTGCCTTGTGTCCCAAGTTCACAAATGGGGCCCTGGCATGCTCTGCCAGAGTTTCTATAACAGACTTCTGGATTGCATCAAAGATGAAATCTCACACCTTGGTAAACCCAACAATATCCTTGATCTCTGAGTGCTTGCCCAACAGATTGATCATTGGTATAGAGAGTGCAAGGAAGAGATCATGTGTAAAAATAAGAGTTCCAGACTCAACTCCAGATCTCAGAACAATAACAACTCAAAGACTTCCAATGCCTCCATGTCTGCCAAACCAAAGGATGATAAGTCCAAAGGTTCCACCTCTTCTGCCAACAATTCCAGCTCTTCTGGAAACCCTAATGGTAAAAAGGGTAATGGGTCCAATTCTGATCCTTCTATCTCCTCTAAACTTGACAAAGATGGTAAGCTCCTTCCAGAGGAATGTCAGTGCTGGTTAAGGAATCATCCCTGTCTTTTCTGTGGACTTCCAGGCCACTCCACTAAGGAGTGTCTGAAGTTGACCTCTAGAGCTGTGCAGGCTCATGCTGCAACCAGTACTCCAGTTGCTCCAGCCTCTGGCCCCACCTCTCCTAATGTGAAAAAATAGAGAGTGACTCCTATGGCTCTGCATGGGCTGGAAGTCATGTTGATCCTAATCATGCTCTAATGGAGTTCCATCTCAATGGATCCACTCTCTCTGATCCTAATTCTCTTTGTCCTCTTGTTTCTGTTCCTCAGTTCTCTCTACATTGCATTTCTGCCCTAATTGATTCTAGTTCTACTCACTCCTTCATAGACTCCTCTTTCATTGAAAAACATAAAATTTCTACATACTCTGTTCCTCTGATATCACTCCATCTCTTTGATGGCTTCTATTCCTCTCATATCACCTCTGCAGTCATGTTTTCTGTAGCTTTTCCCTCCAGTGAAACCACCTCTGAGACATTTTTTGTCACCTCCTTGGATTCCTCCTGTTTGTTGGTCCTGGGACATAGCTGGCTCACCCTTCACAATCTGTTGATTGACTGGGCTATGAGCAGCATCATGTTATGGACTCCTACAGAGGGTTTGCCAAGCCTGATGTCACCTCCTCTGCCTTCAGTTCCTCTTCTGGCTCCAAAGTCTTTATAGGTTTTGCCAAAAGCTCCTGGACTTACTTGTCCTCCCATCTCCTTTGTTAACACTGCAGTTTTCATACATGCTCACAAGATGGCAGGCTCAGTCCAATTCACTATCCACCTCCAAACCCCCAGTGAGGCTAAGGCCCATTCTGTGTCCACTTCCAATGTTCTGGCTAAATCTGTGGACCTTTTCAGAGTTTCCCCAGAATACCATGACTCTGCTGACATCTTTGGTGAATGACACATAGGTACCCTCACCCCCCATCACCCCTTTGATCTTAAAATCAAACTAGAGAATGGAGCTGCTCCTTTGGTTGGACAGTTTTACTCCCTTTCTCTGACAGAATAGCAATTGCTCCATGATTTTGTTGACAAGCACCTTAACATTGGATTCATCTGCCCTTCCAATTCTCCCCATGCAGCTCCAGTATTCTTCATCCAAAAGAAGGATGGCTCCCTTCAACTCTGTGTGGACTTCCATGGTCTCAATAAACTCACCAAAAAACACTGTTATCTGCTTTCATGGGCCACAGACCTTCTTGATGCTCCTAGCAGAGCTAAAATCTAAACCAAGCTCAACCTCCAGCATGCCTACCATTTGGTCCACATTGCTAAGGGTGATGAGTGGAAAACCACTTTCTGGACTCATTACAGATCATTTGAATGGTTGGTTATGCCATTTGGACATACTAATGCTCTGGTTGCCTTTCAGTGTTTGATTAACAGCATCTTCACAGACATGGTAGATGTCTGCATGGTGATCTACCTCAATGACATTCTCATCTATTCCAATAATCTTGCTTCTCACTGGAAACATGTCCAAGAAGTACTCTGCCAATTCTGTGCTAATGGTCTCTACCTGAGACTGGACAAGTGCAAGTGGGACTCAGAATGCATTGAGTATCTCCTCTCTTCCTTTGGTCTTTCCATGGCCAAGAACAAAATCTGAGCTATCTTTGATTGGCTGGAGCTCAGGAAGGTGAAAGATATTCAAGCCTTCCTTAGTTAACTTTTATCATTGTTTCATCCAGAATTATGCTGACATTGTTATTCTGTTAACCTGCCTTACCTGCAATGGTACCCCTTGGAATTTCTCCAAGGATTGCCATTTGATATTTTATTCTCTTAAGGAGGCTTTCACCTCCACTCTGGTCCTAGTCCATTGGACTCTGGATGTTCCTATTACTGTTGAGACTGATGCTTCTGACTATGCCATTGCAGGAATCCTCTCCATTATGCTTCTGGATGGGTAACTTCATTTTGTGGCCTTTTTCTCTCATTTTCTCTAAGACATGAAGTTGAACTATGATACATACATAAGGAGCTCCTAGCCATTTTTGAGGCTTTTGTCTCCTGAAGGCATTACCTCAAGGGTTCCAGTTGTTACAATTTCCCCTCCTTCTTTTCTTTTCCACATTCTTCTGTTGCATTCTTCACTTCTCTCTAGACTCATGCTTCACTCATGTAGTAATAAGACTTGATGCTCTCACTGTCTATATCATCACACTACATCTTCTACTTTTCATTTACCTTCTTTGACATGGATGCCTACCTCTTAACTAGGCTCTCTCATGCTTAGTCATTATCTGATCTTTCCATCATTCTATCAATTTCCTTCACCTTCTATATGATGTGCTCCACAGTTGTTTCTTCCTGTTCCATCATGTTCTATGGACTGGCCCTTAACCAGCCACACTCTGTACTTAAATTGCTACTGTGCATCATGTTTCTGTTAAGGCCATGTTGGATAATCTTCAGAAACTCTGGAACTCCAGAGTTTTGGTTGGATGGAACTTGGCTTCACCTTATGTAATGCACCCTTACATTGGATGTTGAATAGAAGCTGCTCCCCCATATATAGCATGGGGAATTGCACAAAGTTAGTGCTTTAGCTTACTCACATTGTGAACATGATTGTACAAAGACAAGTTCTATTCAAACTCAGATCGACTAAGTTCTAATTAAGTACATCCAGTGCTTATAGTCAAATGACCTAGTTACTGTAAATGTATGGTAATGTTCAACACTCCCCCATACTCTATTTGTAGTAGACAATTTGAGTAGTATGTAAGGGAATATTGCTTACACTTAATTGGTACAAGTAATAAGTCCAAGTTAAGATCTGAATTTCTCAAACTTGACATAGCCTAAGTTCTTTGTGAACATGTTGGCTGAGTTTTCATTCCCATCAATATACAATATTTCTATATGATTGTCTTGAATAGTGTCTTGGATTGAGTGATAGTGAATCCAAATATGATGGTTCTTTTTTCTGCTGACAGGATTTTGTGCTAAGAAGATTGCACCTTGATTATCTCCACAGATTGGAATCAGCTTTAGTTTGTGACCAAGTTCTTTCATCATCTGTTTGATGCTGATGACTTGTGAGATGCAGTCAGGCATGGAGATGTATTCTGCTTCAGTCAAATGACTTAGCAGTAACCTTCTGTAGATAAAAATTCCACATGAAAATTCCATCCACAAGTTTCAGAAAGAATCCTATCTGTAAGTGTGACATTTCAGGGTCTGTGTCCCAGTCAGAATCAGTATGGGCCATGAGGCCTAGGCCAGTATTTCTGCTGTAGACTAAGGAATAATCTTTAGCACCTAGGAGGTACCTGACAATGTAGCATGCCTTGTCCAAGTGTTTCTTGAATGGATTCACTGATTGTTTCACAAGTTGTGTAACTGCATAGGCTATATCCAGTTATGTACCAAGCATGATGTACAACAGAGATCCAATAACCATTTAAAAATGTGTTTATAGTTCAGGGTCTGTTTTATTTGGATTTTTCTCTGGATAGTATCCCTGTGGTAAGGGGGTTTGAGCCAGTTTCATGTTTATTAAACCACAGTGCTCAATAACTTTGTTTAAATAGTCACACTGATCTATATAGATCAGATGCTTGAGTCAATTATGGAGAATCCTCATTTTGAGGAATTCACATGCATCTCCTAGATCTCTGCATTCCCAACATTTCATGAATTTAGCTTTGAGGTGATCAAACTCTTGCTTGTTGGGTTCACAAAACATTGCATTATCTACATATACAATGACATATATCTTGCCATGTTTGTAGATGTAGATGCCAGTGTCAGACTTTATCTGTATGAAGCCAAGTTCCTCCTTGAATTGTTTTAGTGTGTGCCACCATGCTAGTCCAGCTTGTTTAAGGCCATATAGGGCACAAAGGAGTAGCACTTTCCCATTGTATTCAGAGGAAGCAAAGCCTTCAGGAAATTCCATATAGATTTCCTCATTGAGTAGGCCATATAGATAGGTGTTTTGAACATCTAAACTGGTTATGTACCAGTTTTCTAAGGCTGCTAGTGCTAATATCAACTGCACTATTTCATATTGGACAACAGGCAAGAATATCTCATTGTAGTCTATTCCTTTGACCTGTGAGAATCCTTTGGCAACAAGACAGGCTCATTTTCTGCCATCAGTTTTTACATCAAAGATCCATTGATTTTTAATAACCTTTTTGTTTTTTGGTCTGTCAACAACTTTGAAGACATTTCTGTCTTTTAGTGTTGTAGCTCTTTTTGCATGCATCAAGCCATAGTCATTTTTCATCATTTTCTAACCACTGAATGTTTTTAAAAGTCCATTCAGGATGTGATTTGAGTTTATCATTGATCAGGATCATGTGTGCACACAAGTAGTGAGCTAGATCTACTCCTCCTTCCTGGATAAGGCATTCTATTTCATCTTCCAAGTCAGAGTTGGATGAGGAGGATGGAGCAGTTGGCATTCCACTGGAAATATCTGGCTCAGAGTCTGTCTCAGGCTGTAAACTGGAGGGTCTCTGGCCAGTAAGCCACTTCCATTTGCTGAGACATTTTATGTCTTTGACCTGTTTGATGGGATGTTTGTCTTCACCATATATGTTTCCAGATTAATGTGATACTTTCCACTCTCACTTAGGTCTCTCTGATTGTTTCCTTTCTTTCTCTTTCCTTGATGGAGGTGAAGGGGACAGGGGAGTTGGAGATCATTGAGGTGGGGTGTGTTACAATTTTATCTCTCTCATGTTGTCGCTCCTCGGTTCTTGTTAATCATTCTTACTCTTCATCAGATCCTACTCATACTTTGGCTTTCCTTTGTCTTGATCAGACTCAACCCACGCTTCTAAGTATCATCTCCTTATTGATACTTCGTGTCCCCTATCCTCCCATCTGATATAATGGCTTCTTGGTCATTCTGTATTAGTCTGCGCAGTAACGGTTTGTCATTCTCGTTCTATTAACTTCCATTGCATTCTGTGCTGCATGTTTCATGACTCATCATTTCTTTTTGGTATATAATTACGAATCATGTACTGTAGTCACTCAGCTTGATCTGCGCAATCATCACGCAGTCTTTCTCAAACTCGAGTGGACGGAATCCTTGTTTGTCACATTCGCAGAAGTAACCTCTACCCCAAAGAAGGCGCCTCAACTAGTATAGTGACATCTCTGCCATTGAGAGTCCAGATCCGATTTTGGCATACTAGTTCAAGACTGTGTCACATCCTGCATAACAAAAGATCAAGCTCTTCCCCAAGCAACAGCCATTGTGCTGTAATTGCCCAACATTTCCAACCCCCACAGAATATCAGGTAGATTAACCCTTCCTTGGGCTAACCCTTACAAAGACCCTAGAACTCTTCGTCAAAGAAACCTGGATAACCAACCGATAGTTCAGGCATCCTCTGAGCCTGAAGAGATTGAGGTAGATACCCTCAAAACTGCCCAACCCTCACCCATTGCCACAGACCAACCCTTGGAATCGCTAGCTGTCGCGCTAGCAGGAATACCCGTTGCCCCACCAGCATTACACCAGAGAATTGCCCTAGGACCCCCTGCCCAACCGCCGTCATTGCCACCAAGTTGCCCTCATAGTCCAATCGTCACCCCACCGCCTGCCATGGCCGAAAGAAAAGCTGGATATCCTGAAGAATTCTCAGCCGAACCCGAGGATACCAATCGATGGATCAAACAAATGACCTCCTGGTTCGAGATGAACTCTCCCCTCTATGATGATGACAAAGCTAGAATCGCTGTAGCATGCAGCTGCCTTACCAAGAAAAACGGAAAAACCTTTGCAGAAAAATGGCTGGATATCTCCGCTGACCCCAATGTGACACCTGGGGAGAAAACATATAAGAAATTCGTAACCAACTTCATCGAAACCTTCTACCCTTATGATATGGAATCAGCTGCTCGAGTAAAACTCAACACTCTCTCCCAGAATGACTTCGCCAATAAAAAGACCGGAGAAGATGACTTCCAGAGCTTTTTAGTGGAATTCCAGAACCTCACAGCCTGAGCAAAGATTGTCGACGACCAATCCCTTATCCACTACTTCTCCCAGGGATTGAACGAAGCAATTGTCCAACCAATTTGCATGATGTCTCCGATGTCAACCACCATCAAAGAATGGATGGATAAAGCCATCATTTTCCATACTCAGAACACTCGGGCTAGAGCCCTTCGAAGGGAAAGACAAATTTTCACCCCAACCATCTCTCATCGAGTCGCTAGAGATCCAAATGCTATGGACATTGACTTCGTCCACCTCTGACCTGAAGAAAGGACTACCTTACTTCGGGAAAAGAAATGCTTTGTATGTAAGAAAAGTGGATGTTGGTCGTCTAACCACTCCAAAAAGAAACTTCCCCAATCCACATACTGGCCTATGCAAATAAGGGCCTACACTACAAAGCCCTCCTCCAGTTGACCCCCTGGAAATTCCCTCGTCACTTATATCCAACATCTTCGAAATGAGAGAGGAATCCCCCATGATCAGATAATGCAAGTCCTTCAGATGTGCTTGAACGATGAAGGAAAGGAAACTGACCAAAAGAATTTTCCAAAAGGAGAGTAGGAAAGTCAACGCCTCCTCTCCATCACATAGCATCTGTATTCGTATCTAGGACTGAAGGACAATCTATGCATATTCCTGTCATCCTCCAGAACGAACAGAACCAAAAAGTTGACACTTCTGCCCTCATCAATAGCGGAGCAACCGGGTGCTTCATCTCCTGGAAATTTGCTCGACAACATCATATCCCCTTCTTCAAATTGTCGCAACCAATCCTTGCTAGGAACATGGATGGAACGGACAATGCTGGAGGAACAATTCGCTACTACTCCACAAGAAAAATCACCATTCCAGGGACTACCTCGGTTATGACCACCCATCGATTCCTTCTCGCCAATCTAGGAAAGGAAGACATTATCCTAGGACATCCGTGGTTGAAGAAAGTAAACCCCATCATTAATTGGCAAACTGGGGAATATTACTTGAATGAACAACTCTCCGACAAAGAAACTTTAGAAAGATGCGAACACCTCGACCAATATCTTGCCAAAACCACTATCTCCACCTCAATCGCTCTCCAAACACCTTCCATCGAAATAACTCTCCCAGACCAATACAAGGACTTCGCCAATGTGTTTGAGAAACACCAAAATGGGGAACTGCCACCCTCGTGAGGACAATTCAACTTCTCCATCCAAACCAAAGATTCGTTCACTCCAAAAGTGGCAAAAATCTACCCACTTAACCCGTCTGAACTTTCCGCATGTAAGAACTTCGTTCATGAAAACCTAGAAAAAGGAAAAATCGCCCCATCCTCATCCCCTCAAGCTGCTCTGTTTTTCTTTGTAGCAAAAAAAGATGGAACTCTTCGCCCCTGCCAAGACTACTGATACCTCAATGAACATACGGTCAAAAATGCATACCCATTACCGCTCATTTCGGATCTTATCGATCGGTTTAAAGATGCCACTATCTTCATCAAGTTCGACATTCAATGGGGATACAATAATGTTCTCATTCAAGAAGAGGACCGATGGAAGGCTGCATTCATCACCCCTGAAGGACTCTTCGAGCCTCAAGTTATGTTCTTCGGATTTTCGAATGCCCCTCCTCACTTCCAAGCAATGATGAACCACCTCTTCTGAGACATGATAGTCGAAGGATGGCTAAGTATCTACATGGATGATTTGGCCATCGCTTCCTCCCACCTTCCCACACATCAAGAACGAACTCATCGGGTCTTAGAACGATTTCGCAAAGAAAAACTCTACCTCAAATTATCAAAATGTACTTTCGAAAGTGACCACATGGAATACCTTGGTCTGATTATACAGGTGGGAATGGTCCACTTAGATCCAGCCAAAGTCAAAGCCATACAAGACTGGAAACCCCCCACTTCTGTAAAAGGAGTTCAATCATTTTTAGGGTTTTGCAATTTTTACAGGAAATTCGTACCAAACTATGCAAACCTAGCCAGGCCACTGATTGACCTCACTAAAACTGCCATCAATTGGCACTGGGATGATGAACAAGAAAAAGCTTTCCACACCCTTCAATCAATCATGACCTCCGAACCCGTCCTTCACATGCCCAATGTAAATAAACCGTTCTCCATCATGACTGACGCATCCCTTGTAGCATCTGAAGGAGTACTCCTTCAAGCTGACGACAATGGAGACCTACAATCCTGCGCCTACCACTCTCAATCTTTCCTGATGTGGAACGGAACTATGATATCTATGATTGAGAACTTTTAGCCATGATCCATGCTCTCAACACTTGGAAACATTACCTTCAAGGAACCGGACATCCGGTAACCATTCTAACAGACCACAAAAACCTAACATACTTCCGTCAACCCCAACACCTTAATCGACAACAAGCCAGATGGCTCATGTTCTTACAAGACTTTGACCTGCAGTTCATCGTGGTCCCAGCTGCAAAGGTAGCTCCTGCTGATACATTATCCCATTACCCCTATCCAGCAACCATTAGTGACAATGAAGACGTTACACTTCTCCCAGAAAATCTCTTTATCCAAACCCTTGACTGTGCTATTGCCACCAAACTTGCTCAATCCACTTCCGACAATCCTTTTGTCACGAAAGTGCTTGATACCTTATCTGACGGATCCTCCCTTCTCCCACGCGCTTTCCCCACCAACTGGAAATATAATAATGGTACACTCTATTATCGCAACAAAATCTATGTCCCTAGCACACTCCGTAAAGACCTTGTCGCCCACCATCATGCATCTCCAGCGTTTGGCCACGGGGGCATCTTCCAGACTCAATCATCTGTCATGAAAGACTACTGGTGGCCTGGATTGTCCACTTTTGTTCGCAAATACATTCAAGGTTGCCCCAGCTGTCAAGCCAACAAAGTTGACACCCATCCCACCATTCCTTCACTTTCCCCTATCTTGTCTTCATGCTCCCGCCCCTTCCAACAACTTTCTGTGGATCTCATCACCGACCTTCCCCTTTCGGGGGGCTATGACTCTGTCATGGTCGTGGTAGACCATGGACTCTCAAAGGGGGTAATCTTCCTCCCTTGCTCCAAAACTATTGATGCCAAACAAGTGGCTTCCTTGTTTTTCAAACATGTTTTCCCTTGATTTGGACTACATGACCAAATCATCTCGGACCAAGGGCCACAATTCGCTTCTGCCTTCTCTAAAGAACTCGCTCGACTCCTCGACTATGATATTGCCTTATCCATGGCCTACCACCCACAAACCGATGGACAAACCGAACCAACCAACCAAGAACTTGAAACCTACCTTCGTTTTTATTGTCAACAAAACCCACACTCCTAGACCGATTTCCTCCCTATTGCTGAATACTGCCACAACTCAGCTGTCCACTCGTCAACCAAACAAACCCCATTTTACTTAATGATGGGATATGAACCCAGAGCCTACCCACCCATCGGTAAAACATTTCTTCCCGCTCTGGAAAAACGACTCTCCCTCCTTGACTCCGCCAGAGAAGAAGCCAAAGCTGCCCATCAGAAGATGTGCCTAACTATGAAAGATCAGATCAATTCTCAGTTCAAACCATGGAAACAAGGGAACAAAGTATGGCTGGAAGCAAAAAACCTATGCTTCCCAGGATCCCACCCTAAACTCTCTGCTCGAAGACACGGACTCTTTGTTATCGAAAAAGTCATCTCCTCTTTTGCATACAAATTAAAACTACCCCTGACATGGAAAATTCACCCAGTATTCCATGCTTCGCTCCTCTCCTCCTTCAATCAAATCAACAAATTCAGTACCCCATTTCCGGAACCACCCCCGGTGGAAATAGACGGCGATTCCAAATATGAAGTTGAGGCCATCTTAGGACACAGAGGTTCTAAACACTGCCGTCAGTTCTTGATCCGATGGAAAGGGTATTCATCAGCGGAAGACACTTGGGAACCCGAGTACAATTTGGACCATTCTTCCATCACCCTCCTTAACTACAAAGCCAACCATTCCTCCATCTTCCCACCACCACCATGACTCTTAAAGGGAACGAACACCACATTGTCCTTGGAATCCTTCTTCTTGCCATTCTCATCTTAACGGTCACAGTAATCATTGTCAAAACCCTTCCTCAAACATGACCTCTCCCAATCTGTCTTCTCGTCCTTCATCTCCTACTGCCATCTCTTCACGTACCTCTGAAAACCTTTTGCATACATCCGACATTATGAACATGAACCTCCCACTCCGAGTTAATTGCCTCCCTCCTTTCGAATGTCACCTCATGATTGGAGCCTTTCTGCAGCACGCCCCCCTTATTCTTCTGATTGAAAACAACAATACTTACCGCTCTTCACGCATCCTACCCAGATTAGTTCGCATTTACCTTACATACTGTTCCCTACATCTCGCTTTCGACTTCACTCCAAATGACATCAACTTCCCTGCTGCTGAAGCCCTCCCCTCTGCCCTCAATCATCTTTGCAACCAAACTCTAGACACTCTTTACGATGAAGGCTTGGAAACAATCATTGATTCCCTAGACCCTACCCCAGCTCGCCCTTATCTCCTCCCCATCCTCCTCTCACTCTCTCCAGAAGACGTCACTGACTACTTCTTGGACGATGTGGCGGCGTCCCTTAGATGCCCCCTTATCCCTACTCCCACCACGTACTCATTGGCAGAATGCATCTCCAAAACTGCCCTCTCCGCTATTCCCCACATCCGCTTCAATTGGCAGGGAAGACATCAAAACAGGACAAACACTCTTTTAACCTCAGATGAACAGCGTTTAGAATCTTCAACAGTCTTGCCAGACACCTGGGGAAACACCTTACGAAGCCCAACAGGTTCCCGCTCGGTGTCCCCTCTTTCCCATCGCCTCCGCTCGACCTGCATCATATGTACCTCCGATAGGCACATCACCACAT
>JBBPKF010000412.1:0-12629 GCA_038089175.1 Binderoboletus segoi | reverse complement strand
TCTCCTCCCAGCCCTTGCCGCTGCCACAATCTCCCAATCACGATCGGCCCGCATTGCCTCCGAAACCCGTCCCATCCCAAACACCTGTCCTGCCCTCGCGCCCTATCGCTACCCCCGCGACGTCTCCCCTTGCCTATCCACAGGTATGCCCCCCTTGCTTTAAAACCCTCCTCTCGCCCCAACCGCCCTTGCATCTCTAGATTGACTTGTACAATCGGCCGCCACCGCCTTTGCCCCAGCAACCTCGTGCAGATACGCGACCGCCCCAATATCACCAATCAATACTTCCTCCGCAGGGCTCGTTTACTACCGACGGAAATACCTTGCGATCGCCCATCGAACAGTCTAGAGAATCCCCCGCTCCCACAAGTCCTAATTTCCGCGTACCAATACCTCCGGAGGCGCCCCATCCAATCGCTCAAACACCGCCGCCGAACGTTCGAATCCCGGCCCTGACGCCGTCCACCCACAACATACCTCGGCCTCCGCCGCAGGCCCCCCTTCTACCGGTGCCATCGATCGATCCCCGTCCGAACCTCCTCGATGATGTATCCCCCGCCGCACAGCCTCCTCCAGCACCAGCACCGCCACGTCCTCCGAATCCAGAACTGCTTCAACTGCACGCTCAAGTTCATGACAAGATACGATCAGAGTTTTCTTCCCTGTCGCGGCTCATGCTCCTGGAAACCGATCGGCTGCGTGTTCAGCAGGTCGATCTTCTGGCTGGAGAACCTGCCATTCGTGATGAGATGGCGCGACTGGAGGCTGTGAGAGACGTTTGCCGTAACGTCGCAGCGAGGTTGCGGAGCACGGTTGATCAAGCCGAACGGAACCTCGCCGAGTTGCGCCGGAAGGGTGACCCGGAAGTAGATGAATTAGTCTGTTCCACGAGCATAGTTCACAACCAGCACGTATCCGTTCCTGCAATGTGTGCCTCTGTTTGGTCATTGCTGACCGACATGTACTCTTCCCTTTCAGACTAATCAATCTGCTCGCGGAGGACAATGCCATCGAAGATACTGTTTACCACCTACACAGGGCGTTGAACACTGGGCGCATCGATCTAGAACGCTTTTTGAGGGTAAGTGTTATTCCTTTCATTAGTCACATGTTTCTCATGTCCCGTTCCGCGTCACTCAGACGACGCGCGTGCTCGCAGAAGAGCAATTCATGAAAAGGGCCCTAATTGAGAAGATCCAGGAGGGGATCCCGATGGGCATGAGCTTGCCCTATTCCTAGTCACATTCGGGGTAGCAACCAAACGTGACAAGATCCAGATGCCCGGACTGGATCTTATGGGGTGCTCGGCGACGTAGTTGCCATATGCGCCATGTTCTGGACCACGCTGATTCAACTTTCGAGCTTTAACTGGGGTTGTCCCTCGCAAGCTGTAGTTATGTGAGCGGCGCTGTGCTGCGGATTGAAAGACTCTTCCTTGTGATTGATTGGTGGCTGCAATTTGTTCCTGAGATAGCGCTACGCGCCATCTGGTTGGTGGGCCAGGCATTGCCTCTGCCAATTGTTCCTCTCCCGGATCCGGATCTTCCAACAAGGTTCCGAGTGAGAACGACCATACGGCATAATGGTGCCGATTCGTCGAACCACTTTCATAACTGGAGAGAAGTTCACTATACTATACAAAACAGCAAACGTGAATGTTTCCAAGCACGACAGGAACTGACAAACTTGGCTATTGCAACTACAATGGGTCAAGGGGTTCCTGTCAGTCGATAATGTATCGATGCCGTCGTCTTCGCACTAGGAAAGTAAATCAGGCGACCTTGCCTTCACCCTTTTCCGTCTCGGCTTGAACCCTCTTCCGATACTCTGGTCCCCTTCCTGCGGTTCCTACCCATCTCCACACGCGGTGTTCATCTCCACCTTGTACCTCTTCCAGGTTGACCCTGACGTTGGCGTTACCCTCTACAACGCGTTCCACCTGGTCCCATAACCTTTTTCTGGCAGATATTGAATGCTGCTCTTGGAGAATGAGATCCCGGAGCTGAAGAGAGGACAAATAAGGAAGGGGTGCTATCACTGGGTCCGCATGGTGTGCAAACTCTTGGTTACGCAACGTATCGAGGGCAATTTGGACTAGTTCCGCGACGCGCTTATTCTCTATTTGTCGTTGGGCATGGTGCCGTCGGAAGGCAAACAGCATGCATATGCTGACGAACAAGACTGAGAAGTGGCGTCAGGTCTGACCGAACGACGAGGACAACGTAGTTATTATTACCGAAAAAGGTCGCTCGCCACCGTAACCACAACTCTCTGAATTTCACAGTGAGCTTGCAATTCAGGGTTAAATTGGCAGTCTTGTGCGCCAGATAGCGACGACCACTATGGGAATTTAGTGATGTGACAATCGGGACCAGATAATTTGTGATCGCGAACTCACGACATGTCCTCCCCAAATACAACACTACCCCATTCGACGAGCTGTTGCATGGCTTCGTTGAAGGTATCGTTGAACGTGGCGAGAAGGTGCGGCTGCCGAGTCCAAAATATCATTTACTGCACATCGGGGAGCGACAAATGGACAAACCGCGGTTTTCTTCTTCATCGTCTCTCGCAAGAGTTCCTCTTCTAAACCCCATTTTCTAGCTTCACCACCTTCACTATCGGATATCTTCGCTTGCGCCTCCTCACCACCGGCACATACTCTTCTCCCACGTTCCTGGCCAAGGAGAGCTTCGATCGCCTTCCCCAACGCGCCTATATTCCTCTTTCGTTTCGGATCTTCAATACAACGAGGTGGGAACGCAACAGGGCCCAATCCAGGTAACCCGTCGACCGCCTCAGAAATGAAGTTCCAGACCAGTTCGACAGGAGCTGACGGCGCGGTCCCGAAAGGTGACAATAACCCGAGGATAGGGTGCGGACGCAGTAAGTACCCACTATTGCACGTTACCGTGTGCCGACTGCACGATGCATATTCTGGACAAGGTGCGCATGCCGACGGGTGTGGTAAGGGGATCAACGAATGTAGGGGACACGGAATTCCATCTTTGGCAATGATTGCATCAAAGAGCTCCATCGGTATATCGAGAAGGGTCCGATTCGCTCGGATGCATGGTTCAATTGTAGCAATTTGAGCTTGGAATTCTTGTAAAACTCGGCTGCTATTCGACCCTGCGTCACAAAATCCAATAGACGCAGATTCCTTCTTGTACTTGATGGTAATGCTTGAGAAAACGAAGAAGCAAATCGCATATGTGAGTATCAGTAGATAAGATGTCGTTTTGGCACGAGGCTCGTGATGGTCAGCTTTGGCACTCGAGGCGTGCTCAGAGGTTGATGCCGCCTGCTCGTTCAGCTCAGACTCTTCAGTCCTGCCCTCCGGAACGCTGACTGGCGGCACTGCAGAGCCAACATCTCGGTCCGGGGCTTCTGAGTCCACGTCTGGAATGTGAGATTGTGGCAATTGTTCTGGCGGATGAGACGGGCTAGACGAGTGACTCAGTGGAATAAACGTTGTTCTCTTTCCAGGAGGCGACCACGTAGGTGGTTGGCGTGGAATGTCCGATGGGAACTGTGGCTCAAACTTGGACTGGAGTGGTAACCGCCGAGCTGACTGAGGGAAAACTGGCGCTCTGATTGGGGATGATGGTGGCGAAATTTGCGGGGGTGCTGACATGGAATGGCGGGACTTCTTGTAAGCAGCACTTTTTCGAGTCGTCCTGCGAACCGGTGACGGTCGGGTCGGCGACGAAGATTCGGCACCAGACTGGAAAATGTTATTGTCTTCCCATCCACTATCGTCCGCCAACTGTGGACGATCTGAGAATCACGCCACAATGGAACCATGGAACGCACTGATACCCGGCGTGTTTGGGCGTTGTCCTGGGATTTGTACGTCAGTAATACAACAAACAATAAATCCAATTAACTCTCACGTCTTTCTTTGTCGCCGCTTTCGGGGCCAGTAATTCTTCCTCTTCTGGTTCGCTTTCCTCGACGAGAGTAGGTACTTTGGCATGAGCTTTCGCTGGGATCCTACCCAAATCAGGCTGAGCTGATGAACGACGGTGCTTTGGCTAAGAAAGCCCTCAGCAGGGCGAGTGGGCCTGGGATCTTAATCAAGCCTACCGGTTCAGGTTTCTGCGAGGGCTCGTCATCCTCTGGGGCGCGAGATAATCTTCGCGAGGATCGCCTGGGTGCCTGCACCATAATAAGCCAAAACCGTCAGGGGCAGAAGTTAGCTACCTTCGTATCTGCATTTAGTGGTCTGCCAGTCAGACCATCTGTAATACCATCTTCAGTGGCAATACTGTTGTCCCTCTTCAGCTTCTCTTTCCTGAACCTTGTGGCCTTTGGTTTGATTTCGTCGAGAAACAACTGCACGAGTTTGGCTTTGGTGTACGGAGTGGGGTAACGGATCTGGTGGTAGTTGAGGATGCCGAGTATTTGGGAAATAGTCAGAGTGTTGGGATCAAAATCATTGTCGAGATAGTCTCCCTGGCTGATGATCTGCGTTGCAGTCAAGGACCTCGACATCGTGGCCAACGTCGAAGAAGGTGGCATGCTAAGCAGCATACTCTTGTCACACACCACGATCACGTGCCAAATATTGTACTTTCATCAAGTTACGTAATACACGGCGTTTCCTCCCGTTTATGTCGTAGTCCCAAGTAACGTCTCCAAATTCTCAGTCAGGAAATGCGCAGGCTTGCGAGTAACTAGGGAAATATGACTGTTAATAATCAGATGATCGCGAGGGCAGCCTTACACTTCAAAAAAGAGCTCCATGACATAGTACGAAATGCACAACACGCTTGATCAGACATCGGCCCGGAACTATCAACATGATGATTATGGTCGTTAGGAGCAAGTGTTTGACGCACTAAAAGGGGTGCTGATTTGACCATCTCTTGCTGTTCCGTCCGGGACATCATGACCTCATACTACCCTTCCGGAGGTCGACAAATCTGTATGTCCGGGGGTCGACTGACCATACAAAAGCACTTTTATACATAGTTCGCGAATGCACACAGCCTGAATTCATTTCAGGGTGCAAACCTTGGTCGGAATGGCCCCGACGCTCCGAACCAATTGCCACCGACCTGACGCGGGTGTATGAGTGCCAAATCTACCTCGAACATTTGAGGTTTATCATCAAATTCACGGAAATAGGTCCTGGGAACGCGTGAACACCTCGACTGCGCCGCCGCACCGGAGGCCCAATGGTACATACCTTCTTGAGACGGCGGTAGAGTCTAGACACCGACGGGTCAACGTCGCACTGGAATAGACCAGAAATCGAAGGCTGACCTTCGCGATCGTGACCGGTCACCAAGGATATCGACAAACGACACCATCGGTTCGAAACCATGCTTGAATTCGATCGGCATCAGCCCAACGTATCCTGTAAGGAGCTGGAATAAATGTTAGAATAACGAGACAGCCGAGCGGAATACAGTACGCACAGGACAGCTCGTGTATCGGATATATTCCACGTTACTAAGGCTCCGTTGTTCATCGCAGCAAATAGATTTTCCGTGAGGATAGGATTTGCATGCTGGAGTGTTGCTGGATTGACTTCTACCCATACCGCGGAGTCAACAACAGGAGAGTTCTTGATGAAATCCAAGGGTCCCATGGGCGGGGTCACGTGTAGGAATGAGCATTCACGATTGACAGTCCTCCCATCAGACATTCTGAAGGAACATTGGGGTTCGGCACATTGATTGCAATTATATTGTGTCCGAATTCACCACCGATCCCCCTTCCAACCCGCAGGGCGTCTAGTGCATCCAAGTATTTCTCGACGCTGAATATTGACGGTGTTCCCTTCATAGACCTCATGTTGATATCCTCTCCCCTGCCGAACTTTGGATGCCGATCCCAAGCCATCCACGTTATCGCCTGAGGGGCGGAGAGTTATTTAGTAATGAATAAGTCACTCTCCGAGGATCTTATAACCTCCAGGACGTTTGATGACACCGGTTGGTTGGGTGAATACCGCATTTCCGTGCCGCAAAGACTCAATGGCTTGATTTGTCACATGTATCGAACAAGTAATTGGATGATATATCAGAGTCACAAGAGCCTGAGGCAAGCTTACAATTCCATCCCAGTCTTTCTTCAAACCCGCGGCGATTGTTAGCGCTTCATACGGTATGGAGAGACCGGTTGAAGTTATCACAGTCGAAGTCTTGGGAGAGAGCGACACTATTTTCTCCGATATGTACGACATCGGGCGGAAACAATGAAGCAAGGTGACGTCTGAACTCTTGTTTGGAGCGGAGTCTTGCGCCGGAGGACCTTTGAAACAATGGATCGTGGATTGCTGCGGACAGGGAAATGAACTTACCAGCCGGCCGAGCCAAACGAGCAGATGAAAATGGTGAGCCTCAATGATGATAGCTAGCCCACGCGGCTCACTCAATAATAGTGGAACATGGCCTCACCGAGAACCACAATATCACCATGGTTCAGAGATTTGCCTGCCGCAGAAAAACGATTGTAGATTTGATTTGTTACGGACAGTCCTCCAGAACCTAATGTCTCGAGTGATATATTTGACGAACGAATTGTCTGAGAAGGTCTCACCACCGCCTATGACAACAACCTCGAATTTGTCCTTAATAGCCGTACTCGCGAATCGGACATGTCAAGCGGCGTGCCGCGAAAGACGTGTGGATGTGTAGGGGGTGAGCATGGTTCAGCGAGAATAGGTGAAACAGTCCGCAGGGCCGCCTCGACATGTTATATACTTCTTAGTAATTGCGGCAATAAATCGCAAGGATAGAAGCTTCTGAGCCACCAAGACGCTTGCTGGGACCTACCAGTATAGTGATATGGGCAACGGTGATGCATCCTACGAGTGCGAATTTTGCGAAGCAGCCGCTGCCGCATAGTGTCCAAGAAGTTGTCCCTCACCTTTATATGATTGATCCCCTAGTCTTCATGATCTCCATTCTCAGCGAGACCCTTTGCTCTCTCCGAACGCCGATCGAGTCAGATGGCTGGGATCATCGTACGCACTATCTCAGTTGGAGTTTCTAAATAAAGTTATACAAACGGTAACCTACAACTTGTGGCACAGTGGTGGCTGCGGCAGTTCAAAGTGCCAACTGTGATATTCTCACTTTGTCTGGACTCAGAATTGCCCCGCCACACTGTGATATCATACACCGCACTTTGTCTGCCTAATCTCAACGTCGTAAGGGAATGGCAACTCAACCGGGACAAGATGCCAAGTTCTTCCAGCGTGGAAAGATCGAGGTGCGTCGAGTTGATTGGGTGCCATAATCACTACAGAATTGTCTCTACCCAGGAATTTCGTGCTGAGCTTCAAGCTGCGGAAGCAAAGGACAAGAAATTCCAGAAACGAAGGACAGTTCTCAAGAAGATTGTTGCAAATATAACAATGGGAAACGACAGTGCGTGGATTGTCGAATGCGCCCTGTTCGTCTTCAAAGGCGGTCATTAATCAGTGTCCCCACTCTTTCACGACGTTGTCCAGTGTATTGGAACCCCTTTGCTTGAGATAAAAAAGAGTAAGCGCTACGTTACTCATACATGGTTCATTCGAAAAGTCAGTGTTATTGCAGTGGTTTACCTGTACCTGGTCAGCTACGGTCGTTCCAAACCAGAACATATACAAATTGTCATTCCCAGTTTTCTACAGGTATGTGTGCATGAGTTTATCGAACTCGGGTCTATATGCCGTTCCCAGGACTGTAATGATCCCAATCCCCTCATCCGGGCACTCGCCATACGGACAATGGCGTATATACCCATCCCCGTCGTAACGGAAGCGCTTAGTGAACAGTTACGACACTGCATCAAGGATCGGGATCCTTATGTGCGCAAGACGGCTGCGATCTGTGTTGCGAAACTCTACGCCGCCGACCCCAGGAAAGCAGAACGGGCGGGCTTCGTTGAAATGCTTAGAGACATGTTGCTTGATACCAACGCGACGGTTGTCGCAAACGCCGTAGCAGCGCTTTCGGAGATTGGAGATCGCCAGGACGGTGTCATTTTCCGTCTGAACCTGCCCACAGCGAACAAGTTAATCGCCGCCCTGGGCGAGAGCTCAGAGTGAGCCTGATCATAGTATGTTGCAGGTTCCACTAATTCAGAATGAAGGTGGGGGCAGATATACATACTGGATTCTCTGCTACGCTACGTCCCAGAGCGGCACGCTGACGCCGAAATAATGGCAGAAAGAGTGATCGTACAATTACAGCACGCAAACTCCGCCGTGGTTTTGACCACTATCAAAGTTCTGTTATATCTCATGAATTACATGGAAAGTCGAAGACTCATTGACCATATTTGCAAGAAGATGGGTCCGCCATTGGGTAACGCGCCAGTTCTTTTCATAATTATCAGAACTGATTGTTGCGGGTTCCCCTAGTCACTCTACTGTCTTCCGGTCCCGAAGTTCAATACGTTGCGCTCCGCAACATTTTGCTCGTCATCCAACGGAGGCCTACTGTCCTAAAGAATGACGTTAAAGTTTTCTTTTGCAAGTATAACGATCCAATATATGTTAAATTAGCGAAACTGGAAATTATGTACCGCCTTGCACGCGAAGAAAACGCAAGGGAGGTATTAGCAGAGCTTGAAGAGTGGGTATCTCATACAGTCTCAGAGATAAAACTGTTTAATTCCCGACCATAGATACGCATCAGAGGTAGATATCGACTTTGTTCGCAGAGCCGTACGATCGATAGGTCGGTTAGCCATCAAGGTTGAGGCAGCAGCGGATATTTGTATCGACTCCCTGCTTGCTTTAATCGAGACCAAAGTCACATATGTCGTTCAAGAGGCCGTTATTGTGACCAAAGATATTTTCAGGCGTTACCCGGGCAAATACGAGGGTATTACCCCAACGCTCTGTGAGAATCTTGATGCTTTAGAGGAGCCGGAAGCCAAGGCGGCTATGGTCTGGGTGCTGGGTCAGTTTTCAGATCGGATTGATAACGCCGATGAACTGCTGGACGACCTGGTGTACAAATTCCTGGATGAGACAGTCGAGGTCCGTGGCTGATTTCACTAACGGAGTGTTATATGGCTTACCGGCTTTAGGTTCAACTTGCGCTTCTGACTGCAGTTGTCAAGCTCTTCATTTACAAGTCTTCTTCGGAAACCGCGAAGGGATTGGTACACAAGGTGTTGAAGTGGACCACCGAAGAAATAGATAATCCTGACTTGCGGGATCGTGGATTCATGTATTGGAGAATGCTTGCGATGAACCCGACAGTGGCTGGTGAAATCGTCCTTGCAGAGAAGCCTCCTATCACAACGGACTCGGATCGAATGGACCGGGGTGCGCTTGATCAGTTACTACTGCACACGGGTACACTTGGCAGCATCTATCACAAGAACCCAGAGGTCAGTGCATTTATACAGATCATTAACTGGTGTCTGAGGCACGACACAGACATTTATTCGAAATGCAGCGGGAAGAGCATTGGTGGACAGTCCTGCATTGAATCCTACTTCCAGAGCAGTTCTCGTCCCCCTCGCACGGCCCCAGCTTCCACTCACGACCGTTACTGTCGCTGGTCCTGGCCCTATTGAACCACATACGCACAATCAACCTACCGATGCTTCACCTGATGCACTGAAATCAGAGCCCTCACAAAGTCGTACTTTGCCAGGGGGTGATAGCTCACCTGCGACGGGAGCCCATAACGATGCCAGTGATGGTCTTGGGGATGAAGATACGGAACCCGGTGTGGATGGAGACGGTGACGACGATGACCTTAATTCTAATCCTGTCGCGGATCCATATGCAAACCTGGATGGTGCTTTCGGGGGTTATCTGGCAGACCAGCCTCAACTTCTGGTTGGACACCGGAGGGGTAATAATGAATCGGACGACCTATTATTTTAATCGACTCCGCTCAACAAGTACCGTAATTCCTCCTGTTCGTGAGAACAGCCTGTATACTAGTTCTCTCTATCAATAGTTCAGAGTCTTGCTCGTGTGACGTGTGGGACAAGTAGGCTGCTGGTAAAAATATGCAGGAAATGAACCAAGTCCAATGGGATATAGCACACCCTGTGGAAGTGACTGTTGTCGGTCACGTCTGGTACCCTCATGAATTCGAAGAGCATTCAGCAGCCTGAGGTCACCTGTCACGTCCGGGTCAGCTGAGCATTAGATGAATTTTATCTGCGACGGCCGCGAAGGCATTCCTGGGTCGCAAAGAATTATAATGCTAGAGCCACAGTTTAGAACTAAGGGCTATGTTTCTTTTAGAACCACCTACCTCTCCTAGACCATACATCCGACGGTGGAAGCTGATACGGACGATCCTCGCATCCCTCGGAAGGTCGTCGAGTAATTTGCCGTCGGGGATGTGAGTCACCACGGACGGTGTACTGGCCTGTATCACCTGGATAGGCACTTTATATGCCCGACTAAGTGCTAGGATCTCCAACTCTCCGCCCCACGCCGCAGTATCCTTAATAGTCGAACAATACTGTTCAAATTGCCGCGCATCCATGAGTCCGGTATGCTCGGTTGTCCCAACACCGTCTTCACCGGAAATTGATGGTAGGAAAGGAAGGAAGTCATTGGGATGCTGTAACATATAACCAGAGGCTGTGGCACGGAGCTTTGCATGATTTGCTTCATTTGCTGGCAGGATATTAAGGAGAGCGAGCTGGTCAGCAATCGCAGAGAACAGACAGTGACCATCTGGATTTATCTGTGACGGCAGATCTCGCATTTTGATCGGAGGTAAGACCAGAGTAAGGTAAACACAGACCTCGTGAATCTGCAGGGCGAGTTCATCGCACATCCGTTTTATCGATGCTGCTTCCTGTTTTATCTCCCGATCAATCCGTGCATCTGCATCAGTATTTGAAGGTGCAAAGTTCTGAGCCAATGCGGCGGCCTTTCGTGCCTTCACGAACATTGAAGTGAACTCAACCATAAGAGTCACTCTACGTCGCACTTACCTGCCTCGCAAGACGTCGCACCTTGGAGCTCTGCTTCTGGATGCCGGATACAGTCTTTTCTTCTGCCTTGTTCGAAGGAGCGTCTTGTGGTTCTTGAGCCGGTTCTGGTTGAGCTTGAGGTTGTCTATCCCTCGTGTCGAGCTCGGCAAATAGATCATCCATCAGTTCATCATCCAGCAAAGACGACTGTGGGGGGAGGGTGATTGTCGGCGTCGATGATGTGGATTTCTTTGACTTATTTCGCTTTGAGCTTGGCATCTCTTCCGAGAAGAACCTCCAAAGAAGTAGACAACGGAAACAATCGAGGAGTGGTAGCCACCAGTGATCTTCTAAGTGGATGGATTGTACGGAGGACTCAGGAGTCCAGTGGTCACTCTGTCACAAGTACCCACTACAGAACTTGCAAGCTGTGCGCGCCTCCATTGGCTGGAGCCCAGATGCAATTATCGGTTCCTGCATGGGAAGGTGCTCTAGTCTGACCGAGGATTGTCAACCGATTTGGTCCTACCGACTACTGAAACACGAAATTATGGAGGTTTGGACAACGTGGGTCGCAGTATATAGATATCAAACAGGAAAATCAAAGGGGTCGTAGTCGCCAGCCAGGTTTTCATCCCCAGCATTGAGCCATGACTATCCAATCCGCAGGGTAATCAGTCAGTCTGTGGACGCAGTACAGCCACCGCGCCGATCACAGCAAGCCGAATTAGCGCCCGCTGATTGCAACTCGAACATCATCGTGTCCTTCGCCGTTGGGGCCGGGACTCACATCACTTTGATATATGGATACCGCACCGATGACTCTGACGTGCACTGAATGTGCATCCAAATTGGGCTCCCTTTCGACTGAGCTCTCATCCAACCCCAGCGAAGACGCGTGGCGCAACATCGAGCTCGTTTGTAGACATCTTGCAAACCTGCTGCGCATAAGAGATGGACCCAGTGGGTATCATATCTTTCATTGTTGAAATATTGGTGTCGATACCATCAGAACAGAGGACAATCATACAGCTCTGGGTGAAGGCACCTTGCCCCAAGATCTCACCTCTCTTCTGACCAAAGCTCTCGATGGTTCATCAATTCCAAGTGACGTGCGCGCCACCATTGTACTCGAGATCCTTCGTGTCAGCGCGAACTTGTGTGTTGAACATGGTAGGTTCAACTGATTAGCTGGGAACACCATCCTCAGTCCGTTTCACCCAGACCAAAATAGGGGGCAGCTTTTGGAGGCGCGCTTTCCCCAAGTTGTTGTATCGCTGCTCGAAGGTTATGCGGACCATTTACCGACTCGGCCCCAAGTCAACCCTCTACCGCTATCCATCTCGCATCTACAGGTCATTAAGACCGCCATCGGGTTTCTGCTCAACTCGTCTCTCGGCTATGGTGCGTCCGCATGCCTCACCGACATGATGCACGCTTTTTATGACTTCCCACTAGAACCAGTCAAGTTTCGACTCACGTCTCTCGAAATCGCCAGGACACTTGTGCAGCTATCATCTGCGATATACCCCGTCGGTGCCTGGATGAAGAGTCCAACAAGTCTATTCCCGTCGCAGTCTCCTGAACTCGATCGTATACCAGAGCGTGCGGCGGAGTCTTGGACCCTTCGCGTGGGGTTAACCATTTGGACTTGGAGGCTTATCGCCGAACTCAGGGATGACGGTTAGTCCGTTCTACAAACCTTACGGCCCTCGTTTATCATCCTG
>JBBPKF010000411.1:0-12633 GCA_038089175.1 Binderoboletus segoi | reverse complement strand
CCCGGGCGCGCTGGGGAAGTCGTTGCGACCGTCGGATGGGTATCGCGTGGCAGATGGAAGGGTTCCACGACATCGTCTGCAGTCGTCAGGTATCCTCCTGGTTGCTGGCATCATTGAAGAGAATCGATCAACTCGGCTCGGCTCGACTTGACCTGTTCGATGGACCTACCTCGTTTTCGTCTGTATCGAGCCACGATTCTCGCCGTCCCAGTGGCTGTTGTGGTTGTCGTTCGAGAGGCGTACCAGACTCGTCCACCCCACGTGAAGCGTACTGCTGTTGAAGTCGTTCACGAATGCGAAGACCGTGTACGAGTCGCATCCACCGCTTGCACGCCCGTTCCAACCGCTTTGCACGGGCTCTTTCTTCCGCATCTTGCTCCGCTTCTAAACATGCCTGGATCGCCGCCAAAAAGGTCGCATCAGCCACGAACGGTAGTAAGTCGGAGACACATACGTCTAGGATCACGTTTTCGTTCTCGGCGGCGACGACGATACCTTGAATGATAGGTATCGCTCTTCGTTTTCTGAATTCAAACCCCGTCTAGATCGATAAATGGAAACACGCAGTCCGAACGAACGGAAAAATGAAATCGTGCGTGAGGTTGATCGGAAAGGGAGGTGCGTACCACCGCCTCTGCATAATCAAATCCTAGTTTCTTAGCTATTTTCGCGGCCCCTTTAACTGCCCCCAAGGATAAGCCGACCCTCAAGCTCGATAAGCAAAGAAGTCACGTACATAGGATATGTACCGCGCCTTCCGGTAACATGGAAGGCACGTACAAGTCGATGTTGCCGAAATCATTTTTTGGTATTTTCCCCTACCGAAAAAGAAAACGTTTCAATTACCTCCAAGACAGAAGAGTAAGGGAGCCCTGACGTACGTCTTCGATAGGTTCCGGCGTATACAACTCCGTCTGTGAGAAGGCATACAACCCTTGCATCACCTCTTCATCACCGCCGGCGTGCCCCTCTGCTTTGGCCCGCTCGAGCGCGAGTTCCATCTCCCGTTGTCGACTGACGGTCACTGCGTGTTGCTTGACCATTTTCATGGGCTGACAGCCTTGACGTATCATGCGTCCCTGACGCATCCAATTCTCCGCAGTCTTCAGGGAAATCACAGATGAACGTGAATATACAGGTTCCCCTCTGAATTTGCCGAGCTCCGTGGGGGGATCAATAACTTCGTCGCGCCTGAGGTGACGAGCCAAGGCGTACCTGGAGAACGTGGCACGATAAGTCAACTACACCCCACGGGAAAATTTGAAAGCGGAAAAAATAATAGGAACACATGCACGCACAATGGATGGTTCTTGAAACCCGCGATCGTGGTTGGCATCCCTTCCGTCAGTTGATGCGTGTGTAATTCGTCGTCCTCGAGGTCGTCCCTTTGCTGTGAACAAAAGAAGACACGATCAGAATGCGTTCATCTCCGTTCCGCCCACGGAACTTTGGTTATACATACAAGGCGATAAGGTCTCGTGATGGAACGCACGACTCCGGCCCACCATTCTTTACGCCCGCCAGCGGGACCTGCACCAACAGCCTGTACCTTGGATACCTTGGCTGTATACTCGTGGGCATACCGAGGGGTAATATCGCGACCAAAGCCATCTTCTTCTAGACCGATGACATACAGCATTCTGTTATCTTGCCTAGTGGGGGTTTTATTTGTTCCAGTGCCGTGAATACGACTTGGATCGAAAACGTGACGTTTGTTGACAATACCGCGGATGGGATCCACCGGCAACCATCGCGCGTCCGGACGGGAAAACACCTCTGTCCAAAAGACAGGCGGTGTGGTCGTCGGATCCTGCGATTCTGTAAACACATTGACATAATCGCTTAGACAGAACGTGAAGCGGACAACACGTTCCACGTACTCAGTGATCTTGCCCCTATGGCAGGTGATCCATTCCGGCTAGCAGATTGACTTTTTGGTTGGCGAAGTTTAATGACCGGGGTTGCTACCTCCTTTCCTTTCCCTGCGAATTGATCGTGAGCATGTACTGGCAGCAAATTCTTTCGGGTATCGTGATACGGTCCATACGTACCTTTGTACTTGGAAGGAAATGCGACGATGTCCTCTGCCTCACTTTGATCATCAGACTCGAGGCCTTTGCGATCATCATGGGGCATCTGTGGCGGTTTTCCCTTGCCCTTGGAGCGATCACTCTTAGGAGCTGGTTTCCCAACCCTCGACTTCCACGGAACACTCTGCAAGCTGACAACAAGCCTCGCGGGAATATCGAGTGCCCGACACAAGGCAGTGAAGAGCTGCGCGCTGGTGTCTCTAGTGCCACGTCGCATCAGGGCATGCTTCATCAGAGATTCGACGCTCCGGATGCGTTCATAACCGCCATCATCGGGCTCCAACAGATCGGATTCGGTAGCTAGAGCGAGCTCGTCCTCGACTTCCTCAAAGGTCCTGCTCCTGATATGCCCAGTAGGCGTGACGGAGTAAAAGGTTTCACACCACCAAGCAACGAGACGATTGACGGCCGCTTCAAATAGGCGACCACGCTTGTTTGGATCTGGAACACGTGACTTGTGTATCATCGCGAATCCGTTCTGGAGCGCAAGTGGCGTAAGGGAGATGAGTCGAGCCTAGAGCGCTGAGTCAGCCGTGAAAGGGGCAGCGGGGAATAGGATAAGAGCGGGTACTCGCATGAAGTAGAGGGTCATTGATCCACTTGTTTCGTATACGGGCATTGGCGAGGAGCGCGACAGTATGCATCTTGTGACTGGTTGTTCGCAGGACCCGCCGTGCGTGTAGGGCGGCGGCGGCCTTTTTCCTGTTCACGTTCACGCTGTGTCAGACATGCATGGAGAAGGATACGGTACTCACTTGGGGTCATCCTTACTGGGCCGTGCTCGGAGAGTGATTTCAATGTTTTGTTGAGGGGTAAGGGAGGAGAGCTCAAGTTCGAGGGGTATATCGAGCTGTTGTTGCTGCTGCTGCTCTGGAACGTGGACTTCTTCCCAGTCGAGGTCCTCATCACTGCTGTCCCCCGCAACAGAGATCGTCATGGTGTCGTCGTCTGAGACAGTCAGGACGACAAGAGCTAATTAGCAGCTGGCGCGATTCCCGGCTCCGCGTCAGTCACATTTGTCATGCTCACGTGCCGTCGCGAATGAGTCACGCCGACTGGTATGAATCGGATTGCTGAACATCCAACTATGTTGCAAGTCTGATACTGATCTGATCTTCTTCATGAGAAGCTGCGACTATTTGATTGCGGTAAGGTGGAGCATAATATCACCAGCATGAAAGGTCTTCGACCCGCCATATTGAGGGCACTAGCTATGTCATTGGCCCCTGTTTTACTAATGATCCAGAGAGCGATGATGCAGGCGTCTGCGCATCCGAGTTCATTTCCCCCTCGTGCATACCTGGTTGAGCATGTCCTTGCATATTCAATACCCTGCGCTGAACTGTGTGCCGTTCATCCCAACGCATTCCGGAGTCTCTGGATCGGTTTCAGTCGCATTCCAGCACAAATCGCATCGAAGTCAGCATCGTCTTTGCCACAAGCTGGACTTCGGGAATGGGAATTATTTTTTTTGTTAAAGTCGTCGGCGAAGACGAGGCCCTCGTTATTGTTGTTGTCAGTGATTCCTGTCTCCATAGTGTACAGAAGGATCGACAGCACTGACTTGCGCGGTCTCGACCGCCGATCAACATCGCGGGCATCACCTGTATTCTAGAGCACGATCCGAGTGGCGTGCACCGCTAACGTACCACATTTGATTTCTCTAGGCACCCAAAGACGACTTACTGAGCATCATGATCATCGCAGATCTCATTCACATCGCGGAGGCCAGCTTGGGGGTTCATCCCCACGCGGATGTTCGTCCTATTGTGGGACGAAGCACGAGAAGTATATTAACATCTCAAGTACATCTGGAAGGATAAGGGATGGCTCTTGGCCCGTTACAATGTACGCTATGAGACAAGATGGTGTTGAACATACCAGGGAGCACTGCGGGAGTGATAAGGTGACACCATATGATAAACAACTCACAGCATAACGTTCACCGGTGCACCACTCACCATGAGTGAAGATTTTTTGCGTGGGACTATCAATGCAACCCAATGTTATCTATGAGACGTGTAACATCTGTTCAAAGTCCGCGCGTGACCTTGACCAATGGAACCCTCCTTGATTATAGCTTGCCACACTCAACTCAAGGGCCAAGGGCCATCATAATCTAAGGTCATGATGCTACCGCCGCCTCAACGCCTTCCCAAGGCCGAGTTTGATGTCAGTTCTAGAGCTGCATTCAGGGCTTCTTCATTCATATGCCACAACACAGGCCCTTATCAAAGACGCGGTCAAAGAATCCATCCAGACTTTCTCCGAACTCGCAGGTTTGCCCCCTGGTGACGATGCATGCGTACCTGACCAGTACGTCCGCATCGTATACACGATGTACGATCAGCTCCACGCAAGCAAGATCCCACGTGGTAAAATCAGAAAGGACTTCCCGGTCGAAGATCTTGATATCGTGTTCGCTTCCTTGGTCGGTCTCGGCATCACCCTACCCATATGGCTCAACCACGATGACCTCTAGAAAGATCTCGCCGACGAACTCACCGAGCATTGGCCCAGCATCCGCCAATGGGTACTCTTCTTGTATCAGAACGTCGTCATCCAGCAAGATCTCGACGCTGCACTGCGGTATACCTGCAAGAGTGCCATCGTAGAGTCCCTCGGGCTTATTCGCGCCAGACTCCTCTTACCTTGGTCCAGAACCATCACTACCGATCGCGAGGTCATGAAGATGATCTGTGACCTCTGGTTCATCGAGACCCGGGACCCGCGATTCTCCAGCTGGTCTCTCAAGGCAAACACTCAACGTGAATCCGCCGTCTTCAATGCCTGTTTCCTCATCGCGTATGAAATGGACACCACCATCGACTACGCAAATCTGCTCAGCCTGTTCCAAGGGGAGCCAGAAGTCATCGCCACCGTCGCGCTCTGTCACCTCGACCATGAGATCTCGCGTGAGAACGAGTGGGATCTAAACTGCATCGCATGGGACTTGCATATCGCCACCGCGCTCTCTCTCCGGGAAGACATTCGCTATGCGCTCATGGGCCAGGGCATGATTAAAGCCGCATCTAAGATCCTCGAGTTCACCGTTAGCCGCAAATGGGAAGGCGGGGTGCGGGTACTTGCGGCACGATGCATGGTCAACGCAATTGCCATACTGAGATCGCGCGTCGAGGATATGGATGCCCTTCCTTTTCTCGCGCAGGCGCTCCAGCGTGGCTTGGTCGCGTCGCTTCTCAAATGCGAGGCGTTGATGCAGTTCGCCGAACATCCGCCGGCACATCGGCAACCGGTCATGCTGCTAGGGGATATCCTTCCCGGATATACGGTGTACCGCTCCATCTTGTATCCGGTTGTGATTGCTGTCGACGCGGCAGTGAAGCAGAGGTTGGACGCCAGGCTATCTAGAGGCGGGGAGTTATATAAGGCTTGGATGAGGCTCAAAGAGGCGGTCGATGAGCGTCGCAGATTGGTGAGACGCGACGTTACCAATGGACATATTCAAACTTGCCAAAACGACGAGGTGAATAGCGTTCTGCCCTGTATCTGCCGTCTGACACGCCCACGTTGTTGCGTAGTGTTCGAAAACAAGGCATATGGAGAGGTTTAAACGCTGTGGAGGCTGTCTCCACGCCTATTACTGCAGTCGGGAATGTCAGTGGTACGACTGGCACACCGGGAAGCACAAGCAGTATTGCACGCGGATTCACGAGCGGTCCGTGCGAACGAGTACGTAGAGTTTCGTTTCGCCCTTCGACCATCGACGCGCGTGAATGACTAGCCCGAACACAGACGGACGAATGTCAACCGTGCACGGAAAGGACCTCAAGTTTCTGAACCAAGTCATACTCGCCGAGTTGAGGAAATACCGCGTGCGGCTCAACGCCCACCCTTCCAAGCTGACCCTCGTCGAACTCAATTTCGTCGGTGGGCGGGTCAGCGCCGTCTTTGACCCCCGCGGGACGAGCTTGAATCCGTTCGGGACCAAATGTGCGTGTGAGACGTTCGCGAACGCGCGATGGAAACGCATGGCGGAGGCACTGAGGGAGGGGAAGACGCCGACAGTGCTTGTGAGGGCGTTCGTCCCCGGAGGGTTGTCGAGGAAGATCGTGCTGCAAGCGATTCCGCTGAGCGTCGTGAACGACGCGCAAGGCGGGCGGCAGAAGACCGTGGATAAGTATCTGTTTAATATGATCTATACCTGCTGTGGGAGTGAAGGCAACGATCCAAAGGGACTGAGGTAGTGGGTGTTTCGTCAACGTATATAGAGTAGGTGTGAAGTTAGGATGGAGCGATGGAGGCTCCCTTGTGTCGAAATGATAATGTGGCACCTTCCCAATGAGCGACAAAACAGTTCACATTAAAGAAAAACATTTTTATGGAAAGCTATATTATTTTATGTAAATTTGCACGTCGATAAGTTGTGCCTTGCGTTCTTCGGAGTACATATCTCATGTATCTACCTTTCGACGATTCCGCTTGGTCTAATGCATTCCCCTCATGAACGCCAGCTGGACAATTGGGAGACAAACGTACCAGGAGCTCATGGAAAAGACCAGTCTGGACGTGAACAAAGTCTCGTGGTTTTCCTGCACGACCTCCTTGCTGCCTCATCGGCTTCGAGACTTGAACTGCGATCACCTATGTGAAGGGTCATGGAATCCAGAGGCCGCAGTCCACACCGCGCCCTGGTAGACATGCGAACTTTATCGATTCTTTTTGGGAGCCCGGTGGCGACGCGTGTCAAAGCAAAACAAGCTGCTTGGAACCCGAGCCAATCTGGCAACGCCTCGGAGTCGGACCACTGGCAGTCACCACGCCACGCATCGTTCGACCCCAATCACCGACTTCGATCGCTAGAGGGACAAGTTATGACGTCGACCGGCGGGCTGCCTTTCTCTCTTTACATCCAGGGAGGCCGCAATTCACATGTTGGCGCCGTCGACGACGCGTATGGCCGCCGCTGTTCTTTGCGGCACTCATGCACTGCGGATGAGTTCCACACTCCCATTGTTTCCCGTTTTCGTGATGCCGTACGCTCACCTATCTCCCGTCCACCCCGTACCGCCACTTCCCCTTCCCGCTTTGCTCGGCTGGCTTGTAGCACCTGATGTACGCTTTGATTTCACGCTTTGACGACAATGGCAGTCCACACTTACAGGACCTGTGGATGGTATAAATGCGAGGATGAGCCCCTGTGTTCCATCCGCCAACCCTCTGAGAACACCACCCCCACTGCGAGCAGAGCTCCACATTTCTCCTCATTCTCTCCCATTCTCTCTACCCTGCTTATCGTTGCTAGATATGGACTATGTTAACCCTAGCAAACTCATGCTCCAGACCTGTGGTGCCGGTTCCGGTCACGTATGCGTCATTGTGTCCACCGAGTGTATTCCTATTGACGAATTCTCCCTGGACAGTACTATGTTTGTGCTTTAAACCCGCCCATCCATCCTGGGGCCATGAATGCACCGATGCCACAATATTACACGTTGCCGGACCAACGCCGCATCAGACGCGTACCGCGTCCCGTACACCTTAGTCCCCCATATGAAACTATCCCAGCCATCACATTCAGCGTCAATGGATGGCCTGGTGTTTGTGTAAAGGATATCCTGGATGGGACGGTCGTCGTCGACGCCGCGGATGACCTGGTGTTAAGGCAATCCGGGTGGAGGTCGATTGTGGTGAACCTTGAGGTGCTGATGGTGGCTTCATCGCGGTGTTTATGACTCTGACGCTATCCTCGCAGTGGCCAGGTTATGAACACGTGACTTCTGGCAATCCCATGAGTTCGAGGATCAATGCGTGTCCGGGTGGCAGGGATATAATGCGCCAAGGCCTCGCCGAAAATATCTGTGGTCTACTGTTTAACTTTCATCGGGTCATTTGTGTGGGTATTTACTCGTGGCTATTGCTGTGCTCGGTCCTGACAAGAATGTTCCGACAGAAATACCCCATCTCCCTCGAATGGAAAAGATATCGAGCATTGGTGGCTGGTCCAGAAGGCATTCGCGTGCGTGATATCGTCTTGTTTTCGTTGCATTATTACCGGAATACTTGGATCCCCGAGCTCTACGTCATTGAGTGACAGAATAGAGCATACGTTATTTCTATCTTTTTGCCTTGGACATTCTTTTGCATGTTCAATTCTCATACATTTATTTGTATTTCATCCATACCCTTGCATTCTGGGCCCCACCGTGATCTCTGACGCACCCTGCTTATACGCTTGTTACTCACATTGTTGCATCTCCCGATTCATCCCATCACATCTTACTAGACACTGCATGACATGTCTGCAAATCGTTCCATTATAACCGTACAGCATGTTTGGTGTAAAATCTTGAGTGTGTGCTGATCGGTGTGCTCGCGTTTCCCCCTACTGCCGCATGCAATACACGTCGAAATCATCCATATACTGACATGTTATCATCGTAATCCCAAAGTTCGTTCAGACACCAGCTGGATATGACTATGCTTGGTCCCCTTCGTAAAAGGTATGGAGCACTGGAAACGATAGGCACCAAAATTTTCCTACTGTGAAGATGATACACTGATGGTTGATACCTTCGAGATCTCAGGAGCGCCCCTCAATTTTGGAAGCCCGCCGTGGCTAATGGCGGGAACACTAGGAGGATCGGGCGGGCACAGAACTAGACCACGATCTATACGGGCGACGAGGTACGGGTACAAGGGGCGAGTGCTCTACCTCTACGAGGTTGCAGTGAGATATATACTTAGTACACGTGTATGCCAACGGGCTTACAAATTCGTGGCGGAGAACCAATCCCGGATCGGATCTGTCCTCTAGTTGTGCACTAACTCTGCGCTACAAGCAACCCTTTCATTGCCTATGATGCCGTTCGCCGGGTTATGTATTCCTCGACATGTTCGTTTGACATGCCAAGCGCCAAGCAAACATACCGTGGAATACATACATATATCAGTACGCCGAATCGCCTGCTGGACCGAATCAATTCCAACATCGGACACCATCCCCAAGGCTCGCTGGAACCATGTAACCTCTGTTATCGAATATGGTTCCTGGGATCGTATACTGTCTCATGCTCCCTCTAACAGAGCACTTTCAACGGAACACATTTTCCCCTGTAACGACGTGTCATGACGACCCAATTCTTGTCCCAAGGATTCCTGCATCGTCTTCTTGATTTAGTTTGTCGTTGGCACGATTCGTTCACACGGTTCTCTTGATTCACAGTCTGAGGAGGACTCGCTGACGATGGCGACGGTCACTGGAGCTCTTTGGTAGTGACGTACGACCGTTCCGTCCTTGTCGTTTCGTCGATCGTCTCATCCGATTTGTGGCTGGTCAATCAAAGAACTCATGTATTGTGATTCCGCTGAGGGGATCGTGACGATGAATAGACGTCTGCTTGGTATACTGATCAAGAAAGCGTTGAGAAACACACTTTTAACGCAGATTCCGCGATAATCGAGTCGGACTTTGGGACTCGTACGCCTTTCTATCCACTCACACTCGCTCTGGGTTCGTTGGTTGCCGCGGCCAACCGTTTTGGTGTGCACTGTGTTCTTCCCTTGAACTGACAGCCGAAGCGGATGCCCGGTACATTCAACAACGCGCTGAAAATGTGGTCGTGGCGCGATCCGCGTAACCTCACTTTGTCCTGTGTCACATGCCATCGTCGGCCATGTTGACTACGCGCTCAACCGCGCAAACAGGCTCGCGTTCCAACCCATCTAGTCCATCAGCCGGTGCCAAGAGCACTGTCGCTTCCTGCCAACGACCCTCTCCGTGCGGCAGCAAGTTCCTGGTCTTGGCAGATTTCGGTGCACAATCCTGAACCGAACGGCACTACACCGCGCCGTCCGCGGGCGAGACCTCGGGGGTTGTCTTCACACTTCAACGGACCTACCTCGCCTCGCTCGAAATGAACACAAACCCCGGGGACGCGTGCGAGATCCCCCAGGAACGTCCGATGGTGGCCCACCCAAGGACGTATCCCGGGCGAGTCTGCCACACCGACGAAGTCCACCACGTCTTCGCGACGGCGAAGACGGCACTGTATCGACGCTAGACGTCGATCTCGCGATGAGCGGGTAATCTAAGTTACACTAGGGCCGCCGTACATGCGGGGGGAACGACGGATTCGTAAACGAACTCGCACGAACGTGATTCTACCGAGGCTCTGTTCGCGTCCGTCTTTGGCGGCGGCATGCGCTGACCGATGTGTCCACGCGGTGGTGGGGTGCGGTACGATTGTCTCAGGACCTGCGTACATTACGGCGTGGAACGTTTACCCAGCGGGTCGCGTATCGACCGATATGGTCAAATGAAAGATGGAATCAACCTGAACGCGTGAAAAGTGGAGCATGGGGCTCATAAGTATTATAATAGACAGTCGAGGGAATCTCCCTTGACAACCGAGGGTATGGGGAGTGTGGAAGAGACATGCCATGCATTCATTTCCATGTGAAGTCCCTGCAGAATCTGGTCCGCCAGCAAACCTTCTACAGGAGGAAGTAGGTATCGGTGAAAATGGTAAAACAAAAGGGGTCACGGTGAGAATACAAGAGCACGCTGGATAAGAAGGATTAGCAGGACAATGGTAGGTTCGGAAAAGATCTTCCGGACCGAGATCTAAAAAAGATCAGGAGGCTACGCGAATATGCGACAGCGAAAGTGTCGCAAGGAACAAGTTATGAGGAAGGAAAAACAGAAAAGTGGTCTCAACGTATTGTTCTGAATAGTTATGATCGCAGAAGGGACATGCGGGAAAATGCTTGCGGGAGAAAAAAGTGGGGCAACCAGAGCGAGGAGGGATCGTCGAGTCGGTTCTAGAATTGTTCTAAATCGATCCGATGAATGATGCAGCGACACGCCTTCGAGCACCCTTCGCGGGGCTTGGTCTGTCCGATCGACTCATTAACGTCATGTAGGGGGAAGTGTTGTCGTCCAAGACTCACGTTGCCTGGCCCTCTTCTAGAGCGCAGTGGCTACAAACTGATCCGACCCATAATTGGCGACCATCTTTTGAGCGAGGAAGGCTGGAAGAGCCTGACCAGCTTGGCGCAAACAGTCGACGGGGATCAACCCTCGTTCATGACGTTCACCTGTAGCAAGTGCCAATTTCTCAACGAAAGCCCAGCCGTCGTCAAAGACCTGGAGAAGGCGAACGCGGTCGCCCGGATGGACGGCTAGTTCGTCGCTGAGCGTGGGTACGAAAGGACGGCGAATGGCCTCGAAGTCAGCGAGTTCATGTTTCACAATATCAGCGAAGGGATCGGGAGAAGGATTGAGTGCCGCAATGAACGGCGAGGGTATGAGACTCGGTGTCGCTGCCAGTGGTTGGGGGGGAGGCACAGGAACTGACGTGGGAGTAGAGTCGGCCATGTGTGCACGGGAAGGTACGCTGAGATTGACGAGGGTAGTCGCAGAGGATTGAGGGGACGCGACATAGATGCAGTCCGCTGTGCCCGACGGAGGCGCAGGTGGCTTAGGGAAGGCAAAGGGTTCTGAGGGGGAGAACGGACAGACGAACATGGGTGCAGAAGGATCCAAATGGTTCTGGCTCGCCGGAGTGATTAGATACTGGGCGTCTGGGTCACTGCCATTGCTCAGCATGCTGTTCAAGGACTCCCTGCGTGCCACTGCACCCGCAGTAGAGATCAAGACAGAGTTACGCTCGCGAACTTCGGCCATGGGAGGGACTCCAGGGACTACGCCCAAAGACTGCCTCAAAGAGGAATCGGAGCGGAACAACAACCCTTCATCAAAGTTGGTAGCGAAGCTACTGCGGGCACTCATCCGGCTAGTTGGGGTTCCCCCACCTGTCCCCACTGTATCGCGAGGAGTTCCGACGAAGCCGGCAAAGCTTCCACCAAAAGCACGGCGACCAAACCACCATTGGTTGCGAAGTTCCACACGACGCGCAATCGAGCGGCGGCGTGCGATTATGAGAAACAGCGCGAGCAAGGACAGTAAGCACGCGACAATGATGCCTGTGATCGCACCCCCGGACAGTTGTTTTGCAGAAGAGGCGGCAGTAGCAGTGGAGATGGTTGGAAATGAGGCAGGTGCACCAACAGTGTTTGAGCCAGAAGTTAGCGAAGATTGTGAAGCAGACGGAAAGTCCATTGCGCCGGGAGTTGATGCAGCAGGACCTGCAAACATTGCGTTGGAAGTGGAGGTGCCAGAACCACCTTTAGCTGGTGCAGTACTTCCGTTGCTAGTACCAAGGAAATTCCCGCCACCACCGCCCGAAACCGAGGAACTGGGCACGCTACCGCCACTGCTCGCGTTACCTGCGCTCGGTGGACTAGAGGGTCTTCCGGGAGCGGGGGACGTCGGGCTTGGTGCACCAACTGCCGATGGGACCGCAGGCCCCCCACCACTTGCAGGAGGGGGAGGAGGGGGAGGAGCACCCGCTCCACCATTGCCACCACCATTGCCGCTACCCCTGCCATTGCCATTTCCGTTTCCGTTTCCATTCCCGTTCCCGTTTCCACTGCCATTCCCGTTTCCATTCCCGTTGCCGTTGCCGTTCCCATTGCCGTTCCCTCCACCAGAGGAACCGCCAATGAGAGGACTCACAAG
>JBBPKF010000409.1:0-12661 GCA_038089175.1 Binderoboletus segoi | reverse complement strand
AAGGTGTAGTCCTCTGGACGGTCACTGAGCGACGCATGCGGTGAGGAAACACCTGGAGGTGGACGACGCTGGGCAGTACCTGAAGAGCCCCCAGTCGTCTTTGACCGCGCCAATGAAACTTTTCGAGGTCGACATGAGGAGCAACGTTAACTGCGAGTCTGATTGCCGCGCCTGTTCGAATGCCGGATCCGTGTTCGGGTGTCCGCTTACAGCATTTTCCCCCTCTCTCCTCCTCCTCCTCCTCCTCCTCGCATTTCATGGCGCCAAAGGAGCCATGCGCTAAATATCAGTACGTCCTTACTTCGTCAGGCCCAAAGATCGTCCCCGTCAGAGACAATGTTTCGAAGGAGGAGGAATCCCCGGCAGACTACAACGCCGGTGGCTATCTGCCCGTGAAGATAAACGACGTCTTCAAGGACGGTCGCTACCTCGTCGTCAGGAAACTCGGGTATTTTCTCTTCTTCCCTTCACGCCCCTTTCTCATTCCTCCCCCAGCTGGGGCCACTTTTCCACCGTCTGGCTCGTCCATGACACCTTGTGCGTCCTCCGTTCCCACCCGTCCCTCCTTTGTTCACTCCTCCAAGCCAATCCCGCTACTCGGCACTCAAAGTCGTCAAGTCCGCCTCCCGCTATGCCGACACTGCCCGCGATGAGATAAAGCTTCTCGCCAAGGTCGCAGACGCGAGTCCCACACATCCAGGTCGTGCCTACGTCGTCTCTTTTCTCGACTCTTTCATACACCCGGGGCCGGAAAGCCACATATGCATCGTCCTCGAGCCCCTCGGAGAGAACCTCCTAGCGCTCATCGAGCGTAACAAGAAAAAGGGCGTTTCGCAGCCTCTCGTCAAAGTCATCGCCAAGCAGATCCTCCTTGGTCTCCAGTATCTTCACGAGGAGTGTGACCTAGTACACACGGACATCAAACCGGAGAACATTCGTACGTTCCGTCTCCCCGCCCTATTCGTCTTCTTATCTTTCTCTCCAGTCGTCTCCATCCCAGACGTTGAGACCCACATCCTCGCCGAGCTCTCTGTATCCCCCTCTCCACGTTCACGTCAGGTCGGTGTCCCCTACCCCACAAGGTCCCGCATGGGACTGACCATTCCAAACCGTCGACCACCCGCTCGCGAACGTCACGTTGAGATTTTCGACTCACAGCCGTTGTCCAGCCCGTCCTCCAGATGTGGTAGCGTTAGCGCCAGTGCAAGTAGCACAAGTCTTCGCAACCACTTTCTGTCTACCGTCCCTCGCCAGGGAACGTCTACTAGTGGACATTCAAAGCGTCCTGCCTCCCCAGATCCCCCAATCCCTCCCGTAGACCCAACCTTGCTACGACCCGGCAGTCCTTCTACAGCATCAACCACCTCCTCCCTTTCAATGTACGCTCGTACTAAGAGTATCCTCAGCTCTCCACCAACTTCTGTGGAGAGTACAGATATCCCTGCGTTATCCAAGATGGCTTCCATCGCACTCTCCGATCTTCCCCGGCACCAGCAGGAGAGGCCCCTACTCGACGCGCCTAGTTCCCTCGTGGAGCCGCCAGCTTCCCCTCTTATTCAATCACATTCTCAAAATGATATTCCACACCCTCCCGTCGGCCCATCGTTGCTCTCCCGGACTGCCCCTCGGAGGACGAATTCCTCTGCTCCGAGCAACTCATCCACTTCTTCGTCCACCGCTTGTCCTACCCCCCAGCCTCCCCCGAGTCCGTTCACATATACCCCGCTCACGATCAAGATCGCCGACCTAGGTAATGCAACGCCCTCAAAGCAACATTACACTGAGGATATCCAGACCCGCCAGTATCGTGCCCCTGAAGCTATTCTCGGTCGACGCGACTGGGGAACTCGTGCCGATATATGGAGTGTAGCATGTGTTATTTTCGAACTATTGGCTGCCGAGTACCTTTTCGACCCGCACGGGCAAGGCGAATTATTTACCAAGGATGATGATCACATGGCCCAGATTATCGAGCTCATGGGTGATTTTCCTCTTGAAGCAAAGATGGGGGGCAGATACAGTAGAGAATTGTTTGATCACACAGGTCAGTCTTCCAGCCCTTCTGTCCATCTGTTTGCTGATGCGTTGCAGGTGCATTGCGGTACATCAAAACACTGAAGCCATGGCCGCTGTACCGCGTAATGGTGGAGAAGTATTTATTTGCAAGTGCTTCCGCTACGAACCTCTGCGCGTTCTTGGAGCCTATGCTCGCGGTTGATCAGCGCGTGCGTAAAGAGGCACGAGATATGCTCGATCACGAATGGTTGCACATCGGGGACGAAGAGTGGGTAGGCGTGGACGAGTGGTGAGTAAACCCACCGTTCGATTCAATGGCCTCGAGTTTTGTCGGGACAGGACACTTTAGAGCGACCTCTCGTTGTGGGTTATGACATGGATCAAATTCTTGTCTCAGATATGTTGCATCCTTTGTAGCTCTGATAACCCTACTTAATAACTTACTGGCCCCATCATGCGCACAATTCATCTCTCTGATCGACCGACATGTAGCTTGACTTGTCCTAGGGCAGATGTTCATGGCGCAGATCCTCTACAAGAGTGACCCCAAAAGTATCAAGTGTTGGAAGTACTCATGATCTGTTGAGCATATCCCGCGTATTCTGATGATCACCATGTCGTTATACACGTACTCCGCGGGCCCTAGTCTTGAATCACTTAATGGCAGTATGGATATGCCAGTGACTCGTGAGGTGGGTTCACCAAACTTTGAAGGAACATGCTGACGCCAACGACCATACTTGTGTTGTCATTGAAACTTTCCCCAAAAATGCATTCGTTTGTATTTCCAGGTATGAGTGGACATTGCTCCCAACGAGTTAGCCGACGCACCAACTCGGGCCCCTGGGGGCTGGCCCTTCTACTAAGTAGACCGCCCACGCTTTGCGAGCGCATTCCCCAAGATGTCACGTAGCTTGCTGTCGATCACCATCTCGATAGCCTGTGCCCTCAAGGCTTTCAGTGTCGTCCTGCTGCTTTGCTAGCTGGTCGTCGCCTCCATTTTAGACCAGCCCACTCGAAGAACATCCAGGGTCCCAAGGGATCATTCTTCCAAAATCACTTCAGGGAGCTGATGGAGTGAGTCCCGTCACGGTTTCGTACCAAGGCTTCGAGGTGGTCTGATAGGTTTACAGTCTCACATGCTCTCCAGAGACACACGACAGTTGGGTCAGGACGTACGGACAGACATTTAGGTTTCATGGATTCGGAAGAGTCAGTTTTATTGGTGCAGAAGATTTGGCTGTTTTGACTGACAACAGCTAACATTCGTAGCACGATTATCGTCTCTTTGTTGATTTCGAGTAATTTCGCATGTTCTCGACTCTTCTCTCTACGGGAAGCCATGGCAGACTCGCAGCCATTTTTCTAGTTTGGACACGGTGAGTTCTGATTCGATGGTCGTGGTATCCACACTTTAATCATGTACACGTTAAGTGTTTTCGCCATGGAAGGCGAAGAACATAAATATCTGGTACGAGCCTGTTGATATCTCCCAACCGCGGCTCAAGTGTTTTTGTTTTCCAGGGAAAGCTGATCGCACCGGCATTCTCCACACAGTCTATCAAGGCTATGATGCCCCCTTTCTTCCGAAAGGCAGAGTAACTTCGCGACCGCTGGGACCCATTGACGGAACAACCTACGTGTATCCATTGTGATGGGTTACCCCCACTTCCAACCCCGCTTTTTCCCCCAGCCGGAGCCGTTTCCGGAACTGTGCTCGACGTTTCGCACTGGTTTTCTCGCGCGACCTTTGATGCCATCGGTCTTGCCGGATTTAACTATTCACTTCCAATCTCTCCAACATGAATCCGAGCACATCTACATGGCATATCGCAACATGTTCAAGGTTGCCGAAAGAAATCGCGGGCTCCGGGGACTGATCCAACTTTACTTCCCCATATGCGAGAAACTCTGGCCCGACGAGGGGTCTCGTATCCTGGACAAGAATAGGACTACAATCCATGAAGCCGGTAAAGGGTTGAAACGGTGCAGGAAGACCACGATTCTCGCAGGAAATATGTCGGACAAGGACACAAATAAAAAGGATATTCTAAGCCTTTTGAGTACGTGGTTTGTCTGTCTGCACCTGTACAGGATAATGACTGTACGACGTAGTAATGGCAAGTCTTTCGGAGGACGCATCCAGGCGCATATCAGATTCGGATCTCTTGGATCAACTCTCTACATTCCTTTTTGCGGGATCAGACTCTACGGCGTCATGATAGTCTGGTGTACACACCTCCTTTCTTTGAATCCGGATGTCCAGATGCGCCTACGCAATGAGGTTCTCTCATTATCTGCATGCTCGCCGAATACAACGTCATACTCTGCAGAATCTCATGCGGGAGCGATGGACACGCTACCTTACTTACATGCTATTGTCCGCGAGACCCTCAGGCTATGCCCACCTGTTCATGGGACGATGCGAGTTGCTACCAGCGACGATGTCATCCCCGTCTCTTCTCCGATCTTCCTGTGCGATGGTACAATTGTCCGGGAGGGCGAGACTGTCAGGATACGAAAGGGGTCTTACGTGCATGTGCCGATCGAAGCGCCGGACTTCGGCAAAGACATTTGGGGACCAGACGCCAGATCATTCAAGTGAGCGAAACTTGCCTTGGCCATCCGATCCCGACCGCTGGTTTTCACTCCCACGGAGCGCCCGAGTGCCTGCAAATCCCGGCATCGCAAACCTCATGACGTTCACTTTCGGACCGCACGCATGTCCTGGGTGGAAATTCTCCGTTCTTCAAACAAAGATTTTTATTGCGACGCTTCTGCCGCACTTTGTGTTCGAGCCTGCTGCGGACACCCAGAGGTTCATCGCCGTACTCGCACGACCGTACGTCTATGACCAGTTTGAACATGGTTCGCGGTTACCACTGAAAGTGGTGAAGTATCGCCCGACTTAGAATTCATCTATTGATCATCGAGTGACCTTTGTTCACTGTGTATTACATTATTCACTCGCCGCACCGCTACCGGGTATTTCACGGACAATAGATCTGTATTAGTAGCTGGGAGATGAAGACAAGATCAGAAACATCAGAATTCGATAGTCGGATGAGGATTTCAGTATCCGGACGCATTGTTGACAGTCAAGCCTCTGAAGGCGTTCACAAAGCTTGTGATATCTTCACGAAGGCCTGTTGATGATAAGGGACTCTGGTGCGCGTCAAGGCCATTCTGCGCTGGGATTGGGCTCTCAGTCATCGAATATGGAGAGTCTGACAATGAGAAACAACTCTCAGCACTGCGATGGCCCGATGATTCATTCCTACCTCGGAGTTTTGCCATGGCTAGCTGGCTGACTTTAGGGGTCTTTGGCCTTCTTTCGACGAACTGTGGGATGAGCCTGCCCCCTTTACAGGCACCGCAAGCTATACCAGCGAAGCATTACGGATACGCAAGAAGCATGGTTTCCGAGCGCTCAGACCTACCACACTCGTCTGGCCGTATGGACTTCGAGTATCTACCATAGCTGGGAGCAACCGATCAGACACTTCCAGTGAAGTTCGCTAGAGTAACCCATCTGTCTTACATCTTTGAGCACCTTTCACATTCTAGAAATCGCGTGAGGTTAGATGCCAAGTGGGACTACAACGACAAACTCACTCCACTCATATGGGTATGATATTTCATAGTTATGCCGGGTCTGGCATAGTTGGCACGACTGTTATGGAGTGAATGTAGGGCTTCTTACAGAAATATGGATATGCGGACGCTTATGCATCACTTTACTTGCCCTAGTGGTCATCGTTTCAACATAGGATCAAATCATAGGACTGGCATGACGCTGACCATGACTTGAAAAGTTGACCATGCCCTTCGCGAGGCTGGTTGTCAATCACCCAGCATGCTAAATGACACATCTCGTGAGATAGGGTATTTCGAATGCGTTCTGAATGACCCATTCAAATAATCAATGCAACGCGTTGCGCCCGGCACTGCCGTGAGCTCACCCACCATCACAATCCAAGATCTTGGATGCCAATTCAATTTTTGTGGTATGCACGCCCTCTCGTGAGCTACAGATAAAGAATAGTCAACATAACTAGGGACCTTGGAAATGTGGTTCACTCGCCGGTGCCAGCGTGCTCGTCCTGCGGTGGTCAAAAGGCGTTTGCTCCATTCTAGGCCAGTATCCTTCGGAAGGCGATCACCAAAAACCTCTTTGTTGAGCTCAGCAAACAGCTCGACGGCATACTTCTCTCGTCGGATTTGTTCATTTGCCTTGGTTGAAGATTGCCTCGACGCCTTGCTAGACGACTTTTGTGCAACCCGAGAGGATTCGGGAATAGCGTTCTTCTTCGGAGAGTCCGCCAATGGGTGTTCCTTCGCAACATCTTGACCTAACCAATAAGAGTTTCAGTGAAACTCTTGAAACTCTGAAGTAAACCTCTATCAAAACCTTGGGAAGGAGGAATGTTCCTGATCGGTTTCTTGGAACCCGGAGGGTCGTTCCTGAGTGGGGGCAAGTTGGTAAATTAGAACAATATCCTACCGAGTACTCACAATACGAGGAAGCAGTCGTTGTCAGACTCTCCGTCGTCACTGGTGTCGACATACAAAGGTATGAATTTTTCATTTTCGTGTCTCCTCGAGCTTGCGAACTGTTTTTTTGGTGGGCTTTTGACCAAAGGAGAAAGGATGTTTGGAAGGTCCGAGTTATTCGACTCGGACTCGCTGTCCGTCAATTCGATAACATCGTTTTTCCAGGTGGATCCTGGTGCGTGATGCTTGTTTCGATTCTGTAACGTGGGTCTGCACTTGCTGCAATTGGTTCATTGGAATCACGAGCGCGTTCGCTCCTTGATGAAATCTCACCTACTAGGGTGGGGCTGAAGAAACCTGCAGATAAAAAGGACACTGTTACCCAGAGATTGCATCGCAAAAGACCATCGCGTACACATCGTCCTCGGAATCGGATGAAATTTCTATGACCTGGAGGGAAGGGCTAGTCATTTCCGCAGAGGAAGATGGTTTGTGGTGACAGTCAGATTGAGTCGAAACAAAGAGTCGGCACCGCTTACCTTGACTCGTCTTTTCTGCTCGACAGCATGACAGTCAGTAATGCCACTCCGATCGTGTCGCGCCACGCCGAACGCGTCGGAGGCTTGGGCACGTGCATGTCGAACATCATCACGTGATGGTTGCTAATCACTTATAATATATGGGATAGAAAATCATCGCCCGCCTAGCTCAATCGGATAGAGCGTCAGACTTTTACCATTGTACAAGTCGTGCAAGGCGGTGATCTGAAGGCTGCGAGTTCGACCCTCGCGGTGGGCTATGACTTTTTGTTTTTGCTTTTGCCGCACTTCCTACCCCTCAGGATGCTCTAGCTCGGTAGATAACGGCTACATATATCTCACTAGGAGTGGGGATCGATCAGGCTAATCCATCAGTTGGTCCGTTCTTGCTCTTGGAAAAATTCGCCAGCACACAGGAGCAGCGCACTTGGCGAAAATGATCTGTGTTGGACGACTATCCCAACGTCCCCAAGGCGGAAGGATTGTCTTCACTCTACCATGGGGGTAAGAATGGTCAAAAACGCATAGCCCACCGCGAGGGTCGAACTCGCAGCCTTCAGATCGCCTAGTATTAAGAGTCTGACGCTCTATCCGATTGAGCTAGGCGGGCGATGTTGAGCTTAGCCATTGGCTCATCATAACACTGTAACCAAAAACTCGCAAAAAAAACCCGGTCCATATTCATTACAGCGTAATCAAAGCAATAGGATGATAACTGCGAACGTGTGATATTATACCCCGACTCTGTGTAAATGAGCTGAGTAAGAGACCGTCACCCGATGACGCCAAGCTCACCTGTGGACAATTTTCTTCTGCCCACTAAACCTAATGATTTCCCTCTTCTCCAGGATGTACAGGGTGCGTTCGAGGGCGTGATTTGAATAGCCTTGCTGCGTGACGAATTCCCTGACGAGACTCTGGTAGCTCGTGCTCCACCCCACTGGCAACCGCCTTCGCAGCTCCTTCTCTATGCGGCCCATCTCTTCGTTAAGCTCACCTCGAGACATTCCATCTACAGAACCCGCTGACACCGCGTCCATTGTCGAGAATTTGAACAGACGTATCGCCTCTTCGACGTGGTGATTTTGCACGACAGACGACAGGGTTACTTTGGCGAGTGACTCAGATGTTCTAATGATGGCTTCTAGTTGACTGAGGAAACGACTGTTAGCGCGAAATGCAGAAGGACCAATCACGCTGAACGCACCGAACGGTAATAGGTATCGAACTTCGCTCATCATTATCTCGTTCGACTTGCTGAACTTGCTTTCGCAGGCTGACGAAATGGCTGCTTAACATTTCCTGTGCATCTTGGGACAGTCGAGGAGCACATTTGCTGCAACGCGAGCTAAGGATAGTGATGTGCAGTTAGGAGACAAATCATGCCTTTTGCAATATGCGATATATCGCTTCATCTTGTCGATGTCGATCTCACCGATAACTTCGCCATTCTCAACGCTTTGGTTTGGCCTGTTCATGTGGATGTTCATGACATGCTTTGCAATCATCTACTCGGGAATGAAGAAAACAGTCAGGAGAGAAGATCAAATACGAACCCGGTCGCGCTGTTCGTTGTGCTCGTCTTTGACTATGAATATCATATCAAACCGAGATAAAATGGTGGTCTGGAAATCGATGTTCTGCAATAGAGGGGAAGAAAATGTTCAAGCTCCCGAGTTCAAATTAACAATAGATTTACCTCGCCTGGGCTTCGCCCTTCATCGTACCTACCCCACACCGGGTTCGCCGCTGCGAGGACGCTCGTTCGGGAGTTCAGGACCGTCGTTATACCAGCTTTGGCTATTGATATAGTCTGCTGTTCCATAGCTTCATGGATAGCAACACGATCCTCGTCGCGCATCTTATCGAACTCATCGATGCACACTACGCCGGTGTCAGCAAGGACCATTGCACCACCTTCCAGGTAAAACTCGCGCTAATCAAGTTGAATCAGTAACATCTAGTGTACTGTATGTCTCTACACGGGCTCACAGAGATTGCATCACGTTGCACCGAAGCTGTCAAACCTGCTGCACTCGAGCCCTTGCCAGAGGTGTACACAGCGATTGGCGCAACCTGTGGACGCCGTTAGCAGACAATCAGAACGCAAGGCGGCCCCTACCTTCTCCACGAACTTGAGTAGCTGACTTTTCGCTGTACCGGGATCTCCAAGTAATAACACATTGATATCTCCCCTCAGGCGCATCCCATCGGGTAATACTTTCTTTGAGCCCCCAAACAAGAGGCAAGTGATCGCCTTTTTGATGTCTGAATAACATAAATGACGTGTATTGCAGAGCAGAATGAAAACAGACCTAGGCAACCATAAATACTTGGAGCCACACTCTTGGCGAAACGTTCGTAAAAACCCTCGCTTCGCGCCATCTCACCAAAATCTTCCTCTTCTTCGGGGGTAAACTGCACTCCAAAGGGGTTTGAGGTTCCACCGCCCACAGACGGAGATGACAACTCAATGTGAACCAGACGAAGATATGGTTGCCGAAGAGCCGCGGGCCCCGCAGATTTCTGAGCTGCACCTCAGTGTTTGAGGGGCAAGGAGAAACGAACGAAAACCCACGTTTTTTGCTGAGTTGAATGTCGAGTAGATCCCAGTTGCAATGATGCGGGAGCCGGGAACGACCCTTCCTGTAAGGTATCTATCCGCTGAGAGGAGGATGTGCCGCGGAAGCTCCCCAACCGGTACCATATCCGGTGCTTCTTGGAGCTTGAGTGTTTGTTGGTCTACGAAGCTGGACTTTGAGTGAACAATGAGGTAGGGATCCATGGGACAATCCTTCTTCTGATTCTCTAACTCGGGGGCGTCACAGACCCTTGGGAGGCCACGGTCAGAGCCGCTGCCAAGACCGCCGAGACCACCGGGTGGATATATGATCTTTGTCGATTTGCACGCACGACATTGGAGGTGAAGCTTTGTAGATCTAGAGGAGAGGACGGAGGCTGATATGACGATGCCTGGTATACGAACCAGCTTATTCATCGTGTCCGCGGTAAGGTCACGAAATCGTTGCATGCTCAACCCAGACTGGATGGATATCTGAATTTTGGGTATAGACTGGAGAACAGCTTCCGCTCGCTCATCTGAGGTGCTTGCTAGAGGGAAAAGGATCGACCTGGCTGCTTTGGTGGCTGCATTTTCGAACTTGGCATGAAATAAGACAGAGAAGAGCTATGTAGAAATGAAGAACAACACACTAGGGGAAGGGTATCTGCCGGCCGATCCTGAATCGAGTGCGCGAGTTCGTCATTATACAAGCTAAGGTGGCGAAGGTCTATCTCCAGCTGGTACTTCTTCAAAAGGAGATTTCCGCGTAGATTGTCTCTATGGACAATGAGACGCAGTGAGTGATGATTCAAGAAAAGGAAGAGACACAAACCTGTATGTGAAATCGCCACCCACTCTATACTGCAGCAAGAACTCGAGAAGGAGTTTTTCAGTCTGAGAGGGGGTATCTGTGGAGGTCGAAGCGGGGGATGGATCATGGACGTTGACTGTGAAAACTCGATTGGCATCGAACCCAGACATAGCGCGAGCAACTCAAGGACGTGGACAAGCACGGCGGGAGGTACGCGATCAGAAGTTGAGGGGAGGTCCTTTCGCGTTGCACGATCGCAAGCAATCCGTAAGGGTTATCAGAGATAGCAAAACAATTCCCGTTTAGCTCAGTTGGTAGAGCGCGTCACTAGTAATGACGAGGTCAGTCGTTCGAGTCGGCTAATGGGAACTTTTTGGCTTGCTTTTTCCATCATCTAGCGCAGACCCCTTTCGGGTTCATCCCGCCACAGATTACGATGACTCCAATGGACATCGACGAACTTTCGGTCGTCCTCCCGGTGACTACTACGTCCGGCCTTTCTCTTTTGCTGTAAGTCTAACCTGCATCCGTCAAAATAGCATCCCCTCACCACGTCCATACAGTCATCCCCTCCCAATCCTAAACATCTCCGAGCACCTCACGCGACTAAAACTGCAGACGAAATCCCATCTACCATTCGGTAAGCTCTTGCACGATTGACCAGCAGCCGGGTCCCGAACCTTGTTTAGTGCTTGGTGCGCTACTCGGCACACAGAATGGCCGAGAGGTTGAGATCGTCAATACCTTCGAGCTGGCAGTAGAGGATGCACATGATGACATGGTCGATCACGGATTTCTAGTGCAAAGACGGGATCAATGTCTGTCACCCATTCCCAGAGCGATCTTTACCTCACTCGTCGGTCTAGATAAACAGGTGTTCCCTTCTTTGGAGTTCATTGGGTGGTACACCGTGGCATCCACGCCCGCATCGCGTCACATAGCGCTCCAAGAACAGGTCGGTTTGAGCCTTTATGCCTTCCCCTCCGATAGCATAATCTGTTATATCAGTTCACAGGTTACTGTTCCACGCCGCTGCTACTCCTACTTCAACCCTCCTCATCCGTGTCCGCCTCCCCCGAGATCACTGGTCAAACCCTGCCTTTCAAGGCTTATGAGCCTTCTGTGGAAATCAGAGACAAGAAGACGCGATCCGTGTTCATCGAGGCACCGTACAAAGTCGAAACGGGGGAAGCGGAGCGCATCGCTGTGGACTGGACCGCAAAGGGCGGAGGTGGGAGTACCAGTTGTGAGTATTTGATCATCGTAGCACCTCGTATTGTTAAGCTAATTGGGCTCAGTGGAATCCCATTTGCAGGCGCAAAGAGCTGCGGTCAAGATGCTTCATGAACGGATTTTAGTGCTGGTACAGTACGTTACGAGCGTGATCGCAGGTGGGTGATGATTGCCAGTTGCACCCACAACCTGGGTAATGGATCGGGTATCAGGCCAAGTTCCAAAGGATCATGCAATTCTTCGGTCCATTTCAGCCTTGGTTGCATCTCTTCCTGCGAGCGAGAACAAATCGTTTCGCGAAGAATTTGACACGGTGAGTTCAAATCGGCTTCGCAGTCCTTTTGAACCCATCTTTGTCGCGCTTGTCTCGATTCGGACGCACCCGCACCATTCTGACACAGCTGGACGATGTCTCTAGGAATATGAAGATGTACAGCTCACAGCTTTTCTATCCGCTCTGACAAAATCAACGAATACGCTGAATGACGTATGCAATGCTACTCAGCAGGGATGCGTCTTGTTTCTGACGAACTGTCCTCTAGCTGGTCGATAAACACCTTGTCCTAAACGGCGCCCCGCGTGATGAACGCACCATGGGACCTGGCCCAAGGAGACGGATGGGCAGACAAGGAGGGATGCTTGGGGACTGGGCGATGCACTCTTAGACTGAAGCATACGAGCTGACCACTGCACGTTTTATGCACTGGCTTGGACAATTTGGCCCCAAAATGACAAGTGACGTGGGCCTTGGCCTAAAGTTTAGATACCTGGCATGTGTATATTTGTCAGGTGCGACTCAAATCGAGACAAGCTCCAAGGAACTCGCAAGACAAGAGAATGAATGATTATTCCAAACTTAGAGAAACATACATGATTGCGTACTGATATGTACTCGGCCCCTGGTGGCCACCGCGGTGGCCCGCGGTGACCCGCTCCCACGCCACACCCTCGCTGGGCCACGGTGACCCCGGCGGCCCCGGATACATCGCTCGCCCGGGATGTATT
>JBBPKF010000407.1:0-12680 GCA_038089175.1 Binderoboletus segoi | reverse complement strand
ACTTAGAATGACGGGTTGAGTCCGATCAGGACAAAGGCGAGCCAAAGTAAGAGTAAGATCTGATGAAGTGTAAGGACAATTAACAAGAACCGAGGAGCGATGACATGAGAGAGGTAAAATTGTAACAGAATGGAATGGAACATAACAATATGAAATGTAATGGAATGGAGCATATCATAATGGAATGGAATGTTAAAGCATAGCATTGGTACAAAAGGAAATTGGATCAGAGTTGGATGGAGTTGGTATCAGAGTGACATTGGAGGGTCAGAGTTGGACTGGTGGAGCCAGGATATGACACTTATGCTTAGTCACTATCTAATCTCTTCATTGTTCTTTCAGTTTCCTTCCAATGTTCTATGGCATCATTCACAGTAGTTCTTTCATGTTCTTTTATATTCCACAGACTGGCCCTTAACCAGCCACATTTTGTACTTAAGTCACTACCATGCATCATGTCCTGTATCTAGTTCTACACAATTCACCTTGACTTGTGGGCTAGCATCTTCTTAGGCATTGTCACCCTAAGTTAGCTATTAGGCCTAGTGGAGAGCACCATCTTGCTCACTGTGTTCTTGAAGTGTTGCCTTGTTATGAGATCACCTTCTCAACCATTGGAAGCCAGCTGATTGCTTCAACCTCATTAAGTGGTTGCTTGTCATCTAGCATGGATGTTGTATCACCTTGAATAGGGAGACTGTCACTCCTCAGGTGTTAGTTCACAAGTACTGTGTAACATTTGCACCTTCTCCACTCCTGCCATCAATACTTGTGCTCTTGTGTACACCACTGGCTCTGTCCAGTATGGTTTACCTGCATATCCTCAAATGAGGAATGCCATCTCTCTTGCCCACCACATTGGGGTTATCCCCACATGTGAAACTGTTAGGATCCTCAACCCACTCACCAACTGCAACCTTGAATTCAAGTGCCTCACCCCTTTCAAGCTCCATCTCATAAAGCAAATCAACACCTTGACACCCATGGCATCAATAACTGAACTTCCAGATGATGCAGATGCTGTTCCTGCTGTCCACCTTCCCTTCTTCCTCCACATTCAAGTTGAACACAATCACATGTCACCAACAGCATGACCACTGCTCCCTTCCTCTCCATTTGTGACCTTATGGATTGTGTCACCAACAAGTCCAACACCATCCTGGACTTCATACCACCCATGTTGACAAGGGTGGAAGTAGAGGTTGAAGAAGATGTCATCTTCCTTGGTGAAGACATGGAGGAGGTGGACAAGTTCATCTCACAGTACCTTGGCACATACTGTGAGAATGAGAATCAAGACAATAAAATTGCTGAATATTTTGATTTTGACATGGAAGCAGACAGGTTCATCCAATTCCTCTTGCACTGCAGTCTTGACAACTCACTCTCATCTTCACAGATACTATGAGTAGAGTACAATATGTTATTAATTGTACATAGTGGTAGTAGTAAATGGACACTAGATGACTTCATGTTCTGCAACCAGTGTGAACCAAACAGTAAGAAACTGCAACAACACATCTCCCAAGTGACATATGATTACTCAATTCCAGTGCATCATCACACTTCACATATGAATGTGAATCACAGAAAGACAGGCTAAACAACCTTTTGATCTGATTCATTCAGATCTTAAATCATTTGAGGTCAATTCATATCACAAGCTTAAATATGTGATCATCTTTTATGATGACTACACTTCAATGTCTTGATTAAAGATGATGCATAATAAAAATGACGTGCTCTCTGCAACTAGACAATTTATTAAATATGTTCAAACACAATGGAACAGCCAAATCAAGGGCTGAATGTCAGAGAGAATATAAATCCCATGCTTTCAATGAAATGCTGCAGAATGAAGGTATACACATATATCAATCTGCACCCCCCAACAAAATGGACAAGCAGAGTGACACATCAGAACACTCATGGACAAAGCACAAGCAATGCAGTTACATGCTTGCTTATCACCTTCTTACTGGGAATCTGTGGTTCTTCACACATCCCATATACACAATAGAACCCCTATGAGGTGCACCAATTGGGAAATGCCCATAGAATTATTAACAGGCAATCAATCCTCCATCAACTACCTATGCATCTTTGGGTGCAATGCATATGTGCACATACTGTCTGATACTTGCAGTGGCAAATTACAGCCTAAATCACAGTTGATGATCTACTTAGGGGTGTCATTAACTAATGATGCCAACATGATTTTCTTGACCCCTAATAACCTTATCTGCACATCAGCACATGCTGTGTTTGATGAAAATTTGTTTCCAAAATGCCCTAAGTTAAGGCCCCATAGGCCTATATCTGACAAACCAAGTCAGCCTCATTACCAGAGAAATTCAGAAGATGAATCTGACCACAACAACTTGGATGATGAACCATACCATTCACAGACACATCATTCATACCCACATATCCACAACTGGACTCCTAGTCCTGAGTCTGTGGATGAACCACAGACCCCACCTTAACAATCTTCAACTTTCCATTCTCCTCCACCTCCACCAAGGAAGAAGAAACAGAGAGAACAATCAGAGAGACCTAAGAGAGAATGGAAAGTACCACATTGACCTGGTAATATATATGGTGAAGATAAACACCCCACCAAACAGGTCAAAGATGTAGAACATCTCAGCAAATGGAAAGAGCTCACTGGACAGAGGCCCTCTAGTTTGTAGCCTGAGACTGACTCTGAGCCAGATATTCCCAGAGAAATGCCCTCCACTCCATCCTTCTCATCCACTTCTGACTCAAAAGATGAAATAGAATGTCTTACCTGAGAAGAAGAAGTAGATCTAGCTCACTACCTATGTGCACACATGATTCTGATCAGTGACAAACCCAAATCACATCATGAATGGACTTTCAAAGATATTCAGCAGTTAGAAAATGACAAAAAACAACTATGGCTCAATGCATGCAAAAAGGAGCTACAAATGCTGAAAGACAGAAAAGTCTTCAAAGTCATTGATAGACCCAAAACCAGAAAAGTTATTAAAAACTGATGGATCTTTGATGTAAAACCTGACAGCAGAAAATGAGCAAGACTCATTGTCAAAGGATTCTCACAAGTTGAAGGAATAGACTATGGTGAGATATTCTTGCCTGTTGTATGATATGAAACAGTGTGGTTGATATTAGCACTAGCAGCCTTAGAAAACTGGTATATAAGCAGTTTAGACATCAGATGTGCCTACTTATATGGCCCACTTGACAAGGAAATCTATATGGAATTCCCTGAAGGCTTTGCTTCCTCTGAATACACTGGGAAAGTGCTACTCCTCCAACACAGCCTATATGGTCTCAAACAAGCCAGATTAGCATGGTGGTGCACACTAAAACAATCTATGAAGGAACTCTGCTTCATACAGATAAAATCTGATGCTGGCATCTATGTCTACAAACACAGCAAGATATATGTCATTGTATACATAGATGATGCAATGTTTTGTGGACCTAACAAGCAAGAGGTTGATCACCTCAAAGCTAAATTTATGAAATGTTGGGAATGCAGAGATCTAGGAGATGCACATGAATTCCTCAAGATGAGAATTCTCCATGATCAATCCAAGCACCTAATCTACATAGATCAGTGCAACTATTTAAACAAAGTCATTGAGCACTGCAGTCTAATAAATGCAAAACCTGCTTGAACTCCCTTACCACAGGGATATTATCCAGAGAATAATTCAAACAAAATAGACCCTGAATTACAGACACATTTTCAAATGGTCATTGGATCTCTGCTGTACATCATGCCTGGTATACAACTGGATATAGCCTATGCAGTTACACAACTTGCAAGACAATCAGCAAATCCATCCAATGAACACTTGAACAAAGCATACTACATTGTCAGATACTCATTAGGTACTAAAGACTATTCACTAGTCTACAATGGCAACAGTGGCTTGTGCCTGATGGCCTGTACTGACTCTGATTGGGGTACAGACCCTGAGACATCACACTCACAGACAGGATTCTTCCTGAAACTTGTGGATGGAATCTTCATGTGGAATTCTCATCTATGGAAGGTTACTGCTAAGTCATCAACTGAAGCAGAATACATCTCCATGTCTGACTGTACCTCACAAGTCATTGGCATTAAACAGATGATGGAAGAACTCAGTTATAAACTGAAACCAATTTCCATCTGTGGAGATAACCAGGGTGCAATCTTCTTAGCCCAAAATCTCATCAGTAGAAAAAAGAACCATCATATTTAAATCCACTATCACTCGATTTGAGATGCTGTTCAAGATCACCATATAGAGATATTCTATATTGATGGAAACAAAAACCCAGCCAACACATTCACAAAGAATCTAGGCTACATCAAGTTTGAGAAATTCAGATCTCAACTTGAACTCATCATTCGTGCTGATTGAGCATAAGCAATATTCCTTTACATATTACTCAAATTATCTATGATAAATAGAGTATGGGGGAGTATTGAACATTACCATACATTATCAGTAAATAGGTCATGTGACTACAAGCACTGGATGTACTTAATTGAGACTCAGCCTATCTGAGTTGACTAGAACTTGTCTTCATACAATGACATTTACAATGTGAGTAACCTAGAGCACTAACTCTGTGCAATCCCCTGTGCTATGCATGGGGAAGCAGCATATATCCAACACATGTTTGCTATAGTAGCACTTGTAGATACAATGTTGGCTATATAGACTATATAGACTTGAGAAGACTATCAGGGCTACCAACACTATATAGGCTACATAGTATTATATAGTCATAAGCTTTTTTGCAGATGCATCAACACTCTTCAGTAAAACACTTTGACTACTGATCAACCCCTATACAACACACAGAGTGATCTCAGTCACTCACAGACTAGTACAATTTAACATTCCATCCACAAGACAATCAAGTATATGTTGTGCATCCTGACTGACACCACAGCACAACAGAAAATGGCAAGCCACTGCATTTGAGACACTCCCAATCTGGGGCAAGCTTGTGCCCTTGATGCCAATGGAGCCAGATGAGGCACATACAGAGAAGGAGGTAAAAGGGTTCCACCAATGCATGATGCTCTTGCATGCATGGAAGGAAAACAAACCCCTGTTGCAGAAAGTTAAGAACACATTGATTCACAAATCAGATAAACATCAAGCTACACAAATTTTGCTCCCTTGTGGGTTTTACTGGCTTTTAGTGGGTTTGGGTAGACACAGTGTGCATCAACCAGGAAAACAACATGATATTGCAGAAGTCACTGGTGGTTATGTTTATGTGGCATCATGGCTTCACCATCATGTTTGTCTATCTTTGTGACGTTGAGTCCAAGCCCAGGTTTCTGGATGGTCTCTGATAAAGTATCCGAATACATGAGGACAGACAAGTTACTACCCCCAATGACTCAAGATGTACCTCACTGATTGCATAGTGGTACTACCAGTCCTCATGATGTGTCTGGTGTTGTGTCTCCTGATATCCAACCTACTAGTATGTGCCAACCAGCACCTTTTGTAAGATTATGATCTTGGATTGCATGTGACTATCAGAGACTCAGTCATGTGTGCAACAATGGACTATATTGTATTTACCTATCAGAGACTATGTATGAGTAAGTAAGTGTTGAACAGTACTGTACTACAGTATATAGGTCATGTGTCATATCTATCCCAAACAGTCATCACACCCCTCTGGCCTCCTCTGGTCCTCTCTGGACCACTCTGCCCTTGTCTGCTCATCTCTTGTCTTCCACCACTCAGAGTTATACTCAGAGTTCACATCTCCACTTGGAATGAATTCCAGATCTAATACCTGTCATTCTCAATCATCATTCTTTGCACATGTCATTCCTTCTGTCCATCTATCATTCATTCTGTCCATCCTGTACCTTACATACCTCCATTCTGATCATTGTTATCACTTCACCATGAAACTGTTTCATCCATCTATCATCTGTCTTATGTCCAAACCTGTTTGACATTATGTACCTTACTCTGAATGTACTTAAGGACTTCTGCACACCATGTATTCTCCTTAGTATGAATATTGACTAAAGTCTCTTCTCTAACTCTTGCCCAATCCTTCCTTCATCTTCTCCTACTCCAAACCCTCAGTCCTACTCTGGACCTCCAAAATCCAAGGACACAGATCTGTGCAAGGGCACAACACATAAGTCCTGCACCAATGTCCTCACTACTAAGTTTCCTTTCCTTTCTGTCTCTTCTGTCAGACCTCCAGTCCACCTCTGTCCACTCACCATTCTGCCCCTCAGAAGTTCTGAACCTCCATCAGACTTGAGCCCAGAGGATCTGGACTTGACAGTATATTCATACTTACTCTTGTACAGATTTTCAATAACTACCCATACTACATGCAACACTTGCAAACAAGCCTTAAGGACTGCCTTCAGCAGCTCCCAAACTATCCCTGGTGAGTTCATCAGCCTGTCATTTAGGTATGGTGACTCTGTGTCCATGCTGTGACCCAATTTTGGGTTAACTTCTCTGTTAACACCACTTCTGTGTGAGTTGAAGTCTCTGGACAGATCCTGCTTCCAGGAACTACTGGATGATGAAGACAAACAAGGACCTGGTGGGCCTGATGGTCTGCCATCAGACCCTGAAGATGGCAATGGGGATGGCTCAGCCTCAAATTCTGATTCTGAACCTTCTGAACCTGGAGAACCTGAAGATCTCTTTAGACCTTTGAATGATGTTCTGCTTGCCTTCAAAACTTTCACCCAGCTTGCTGGCACAATTAAGGATATGACTAGACAGGCACTCCATTGTTGAAAGAACTCCAACAACTCCAAAACCAAAGTCTGAGAACCTGATGCCTTTGACAGGGTTGATCCCAAGAAACTTCATCCATTCATAGTTCAATGCAAACTAATGTTTCAAGCTAACCTGAAGTCCTACAAATGGGACTGGGCAAAGGTAATGTTTGCTCAATCTTATCTCAAGGACACTGCCCTAGAGTACTTCAAACTGGACCTCCTTGAAGATGAACCTCCCAAAAATCATCTGTTATGGATGGATGATTGGAAACTCTTCTTATTCAAACTACAGTCCAATTTCAGACCTCATGATCCAGTTGCTGATGCAGAAGCTCAACTTGAGCAACTGCAGATGTGAGACTCACAGTGCATTTCCAGATACATCATAGAATGGAACTGCCTTGCATCCCAAGTTCATGAATGGGGCCCTGGTGCACTCTGCTGGAATTTCTATAACAGACTTCCAGATCACATCAAAGATGAAATCTCATGCCTGGGTAAACCCAACAATATCCTCAATCTCTGAGTGCTTACCCAACAAATTGATCATCAGTATTGGAAGCACAAGTAAGAGATCATGCACACAAATAGAAGTTCTGGACTCAACTTCAGACCTCAGAACAACTTGAAGACTTTCAATGCCTCCACCTCTGCCAAATCCAAGGATGATAAGTCCAAAGATTTCACCTCTTCCACTAACAATTCCAGCACTTCTGGACATTCTAATAGTAAAAAGGGTAATGGGTCCAATTCTGATCCTTCTATCTCCTCTAAACTTGGCAAAGACAGTAAACTTCTTCTGGAGAAACATTAGTGCCAGTTAAGAAATCATCTGTGTCTTTTCTGTGGACTTTCAGGCCACTCTGCTAAGGAGTGTCCAAAGTCAACCTCTAGAGCTGCACAGGCTCATGCTGCCACCAGTACCCTGGTTGCTTTGGCCTTTAGCTCTGCCTCCTCCAAGGTGAAAAATAGAGAGCAACTCCTATGACTCTGCATGGGCTGGAAGTTGCATTGATCCTGACCATGCTCTAATGGAGTTCCATTTCAATGTGTCTGCTCTCTCTGATCCTAATTCTCTTCATCCTCTTGTTTTTATTCCTCAGTTCTCTCTACATTCTGTTTCTGCCCTAATTGATTCAGGTTTCACTCACTTCTTCATAGACTCTGCCTTTATAGAAAAACATAGAATTCCTACATACTCTGTTCCTCCAATATCACTCCATCCCTTTGACAGCTCCTGTTCCTCCCATATCACCTCTGCAGTCACACTCTCTGTGGCTTTTTCCTCCAGCAAAACCACCTTCAAGACATTTTTTGTCATCTCCTTGGATCCCTCCTGTTTTTTGATCCTGGAACATAGCTGGCTTGCCCTCCACAATCCATTGATCGACTTTGCTAAGCCTGACATCACCTCCTCTGCCTTCAGTGCCTCCTTCAGCTCTGGAGTCTCCACAGGTTTTGCCAAAAGCTCCCAGACTTACTTGTCCTCCCATCTCCTTCATCAATGCCACAACATTTGTATGCATTTGCAAGATGGAGGGCTCAGTCTAATTCACTATCCACCTCCAAACCCCCAGTAAGGCTAAGGCCTGTTCCATGTCTTCTTTTGATATTCCAGCTGAATCTGTGGACCTCTCCAGAGTTCCCCTGGAATATCATGACTTCACTGACATCTTCAGCAAATGATGCATGGATACCCTCACCCCCCATTGCCCCTTCAATCTCAAAATCAAACTGGAGGATGGAGCTGCTCCTTCAGTTGGATGGCTTTACTCCCTTTCTTTGACAGAACAGCAATTGCTCCATGATTTCATCAACAAGCACCTCAACATTGGGTTCATCCATTCTTTCAATTCTCTCCATGCAGCTCTGGTATTCTTCATCTGAAAGAAGGATGGCTCCCTCTGCCTCTGTGTGGACTTTCATGGTCTCAATAAGCTCATCAAAAAGGACCATTATTTGCTTCCACAGACCATGGACCTCCTTGATGCTCCTAGCAAAGCTAAAATCTATACCAAGCTCAACCTCCAGCATGCCTACCAGTTGGTCTGCATTGCTGAGGGCAACAAGTGGAAAACCACTTTCTGGACTTGTTACAGATCATTCAAATGGTTGGTTATGCTGCTTGGACTTACTAATGCTCCAGCTGCCTTCCAGCACTTCATTAACAGCATCTTCACAGACATGATAGACATCTGCATAGTGATCTACCTCAACAGCATTCTCATCTATTCCAATGATCTCACTTCTCACTGGAAACATGTGTCATATTTATCCCAAACAGTCATCATACCCCTCTGGCCTCCTCCAGTCCTCTTCAGACCACTTCACCCTAGTCCAATCATCCTTTGTCTTTCACTGCCTGTTACGCTGCAAGCAAAGACTTGAGTAACAAATGTTTAACCCTTCTTGGGTTCCTCAGCTAACAGCTGGATGACGCTCAAGGTGTGAGAGCACCCTATACCAGAGCAAACAAACGCAACACGGGAATTATGCTTCCGTGGGTTCGATGACCTTGATGGACTTGATACCGTTCAGTTGAGCACAAGATTCGTGTCACGGCATGGCAACACACGAGGACACAGCTGCTAGAGATGGCTAGCACCACAAGGTCAATATAGCTAACTTAGAGTGATGAGGTCTAAGAAAGAGACTGCTCTGTTTGCAGGAGGAATACAAGAGAACAGAATGCGGAACACTATGCACAGTAGCGACTTAAGTACAGAGGAGAATGAGATAAGGGTAGGCATATAGAACTTGATAGAACATCAGAGAAGTCAGAAGATGAGATAAAAGAGATGACTAAAGTGCTGCGGATGACCGAGATCAGGAATATGAAAGAAGGTAGTAGAAACCGGTATCCAGAAGGCAGCTAACTCTGAGTCATTGCGGGAAGTATCCATATTGGTAAACGTAAAGCAAAAGAAGTAAATGTAGAGTGAGAATGAGTATAAACGTACATGTGATCCCATATAAGAGAGGGCATAGTAGAGTGTCTGTGGTTAAGGTAAAGAAGTAATGGCTGGCCATAGTGAGGAAAAGGAGAATGAGGGAAAATTGTAACACTGCCTGGAGTTATACTTGGAGTTCATGTCTTCACTCAGAATGATCCCAGATCTAACACCTGTCATTCTCAATCATCATTCTTCATGTATGTCATTCTTCTGTCCATCTACCATTCTCCTGTCCATCCCATACCTTACCTACCTCCATTCTGATCATTGTCATCACTTCACCATGAAACCATTTCACCTGTCTATCATCTGTCTTATGTTCAACCCTGTTTGACATTCCATACCTTACTCTGAATGTATTTAAGGACTTCCGCACACCATGTATTCTCCTTAGTACAAATATCAACTAAAGTCCCTCCTCCAACTCCTGCCTGACTCTTCCTTGTCTCCTTCTACTCTGAACCCTTGGTCCTACTCTGGACCTCTGAAATCCAAGGACACAGATCTGTGCAAGGGCATGACACATAAGTCCTGTGCCAACATCCTTATTACTAAGTCCCCTTTTCCTTCCATCTCTTCCATCTCTTCTGTCAGACTTCCATCCACCTTCATCACTTACTGTTTCACCCCTCCAAAGTTCCAAACCTCCATTGAACTTGAGCCCAGAGGACCTGGACAATCCTGACAACATGTCCAAGAAGTACTCCATTAACTCTGTGCTAATGGACTCTACCTCAGGCCAGACAAATGCAAGTGGCACTCAGAATCTGTCAAGTACCTTGGATATATCCTCTCTTTCTCCAGCCTATCCATGGCCAAGGACAAAATCTGAGCTATCCTTGATTGGTGTGAGCCCAGAAAGGTCAAAGATGTTCAAGCCTTCCTTGATTTCACTAACTTTTATTGTTGTTCCATCCAGAATTATGCTGACATTGCCATTCTGTTATGTCTTACCTGCAAAGGTACTTCTTGGAATTTCTCTGAGGATTGCTGTTTGACATTCCACTCCCTTAAGAAGGCTTTCACCTTCACTCCAGTCCTAGTCCATTGGACTCTGAATGTTCCTATGACCATTGAGACTGATGCTTCTGACTATGCCATTGCAGAAATTCTCTCTGTCATGCTTCCAGACAGAGAACTCTACCCCATGGCCTTTTTCTTCCATTTTCTCCAGAATGCAGAGTTGAACTATAATACACACAATAAGAAGCTCCTAGCCATTTTCAAGGCTTTTGTCTCCTGAAGGCATTACCTTGAGGGCTCCAGTACTTTAATCACTGTTTACACTGACCATAAGAATCTTGAATACTTTACAGGTACCAAACTCCTCACCTGCCACCAAGCCCAGTGGTTGGAGTTCCTCTGCCAGTTTAACCTTGCTGTGCAGTATCATCCAGGCAAACTCAGTGCTAAACCTAATCCCCTTACCAGACAATGGGATGTCTAGCCCAAAGAGGGGGACAAGAACTACACTCAACTAAACCCAAACAATTATAGACCCATTTTCATCAAGGACCAACTCACTTTGTTCCTCTGAGTGACTTATCCAGATGCTCTGGTCCTTTGTGCTTCCTTCCTAGTCAATGTTGACCAACTCTGTTCTGACATCTGCTCCACTCTTCCCTCTGATTCCATCTCTTCCCCACTCCTTTCAGTTAACTCCATTGATGATCCCTGCTGGACCACACCCCCTGAAGGTTTCCTCCTTCATGACAACTGTATCTACATTCTCAAAGCCAATGACCTCCAGCTCTGGATAATCCACACCTTCCATGATCACCCTACTGCCAGGCAATTCAGACAAAACCATACTCTAGCACTGATCTGCTGGGAATACACCTGGCCACACATTCAGACTTTTGTGAAAGGCTACATTAGCTTCTGCACTACCTGTGCACATGCCAAGGTTCCCAGGCATTGTCCATATGGACTCCTGAAGCAACTTCCAGTTCCAAAAAAGCTGTGGAACTCCATCTCCATGGATTTCATTGAGCAACCTCTGCCTTTGAATGGCTTCACAGCTATTCTTGTGGTAGTTGATAGGTTGTCCAAGTAGTCCATTTTTATCCTGACTCATGATATCATTACCTCTGCTGACCTTGCCAAGTTATTTCTCCTCCATGTGTTTTCCAAACACAGAGTCCCTTCCCATGTCACTTCCAACTGGGGCTCCAAGTTTGTATCCCATTTCTTTAGATCTTTAGGAAAGGCTTTCAACATGCACCCCTACTTCACTTCTGGATATCATTCAAAGGGTGATGGACAAACAGAGTGTGCTAATCAAACACTAGAGCAATACCTCCAGATCTACTGCAACTACCAACAAGATGACTGGGCAGAACTCCTCCTGCTCACTGAATTCACCTATAACAATGCATCTAGTGCAACCACTGGTGTTTCTCCCTTTTTTGCCAATAAGGGCTATCACCCAAATTTCTCTATTCACTCTGATTGCCCACTAACATCTTCCACAGCTACCTCCTACATCACCAATTTGGATGAGCTCCATGAGTTCCTCCAGTTGGAGATGGCAGAAGCACTAAGGCACTATCAAGGACCCACTGATGCTAAGCATAGCCCAGCTCTGGACTTCTGGGTTGGAGACATGATATACATGAAGGTGAAATACCTTCAGTCAACCTGACCTTCTAAAAAACTCTCAGAGAAGAACCTTGGGCCCTTCTCTATCATCACCCATCCTGATTCCCATTCCTTTATGTTATGCCTTTCTGATTTCCTTCATTCCATTCACCCTGTTTTTCATGTCTCTCAATTAGAACCTTCTACTCCAAATACTATAGAAAACCATGTCCAACCTCCACCTCCTCTGCTCAAGGTCAATGGAGAACCAGAGTACAAGATTCCAGAGATACTTGACTCCAAGATCAATCAAAGACAGTGTCACTGCCAACTTCTTTACCTGGTACATTGGCTCAGATATGAAGGAACTGATG
>JBBPKF010000406.1:0-12687 GCA_038089175.1 Binderoboletus segoi | reverse complement strand
GAAGAAATAGACAGGGAAGAACAATATGAAATCAAAGCAATCATGAGTCACAGAGGATCTATGAGACAGCACCACTATCTTGTGTGCTGGAAAGGCTATTCATCTGCAGAAGACACATGGGAACCAGAAGAAAATTTCAGTGGAGCTTCAACTCTACTGAAAGCGTACAAAAGAAAGCACGGGCTTTGAACCTTGACATGCCCCACTTCATCTTCTCTCCCTCCTGCAACAGAATACCTTGCAACTTCTGGTCTGATATAGCAGATGAATACCTCAAAGAACAAAACATGTCTTGCTCTTCATCCCCCACCTCTTCCCACTCTTCCACCTGTGAACTCACACAATGGATTAGAGAAAATACCATCACCCCACCACCTGAAGAAGAACCACATCCATCTGCATTCATGCAAGTCCATCCTTTGACAAGAGATTCTATTATCCTCCCAGAATTCATTCCCCTATGAATCAATCACCTCCCTCTCCCTTTTCAATGTCACTTCTACATAGCATGCCTCAAGGATCCCGGCCTCACTTTTCTTATCAAACATGACATCCACTTTTTACGTTCACCAACTTTACCTGGACTCGTTCACACATACCACAGGCTTGCTCTTTGCAGAACTGCTTTCTCAAACATCAACCCCTCATTCTCCTCAGCTGCTCACATAGGTTTGACCAACCAGGCACTCATCGAAACCAACCAATCCCTGCTCAACGTTATCCACAATGCTGGATTGGCGGATATCATTGATGGACTTGCCCTCATCATGTTCTGTGACCTACTGGTCAATGTCCTCCCTCACCTGTCCAAAGACGAGTTCAAAGAATACTTTGAAGACATTCCTTTCATCCCCGAACCAGTCCCTCTTATCAACCACATCTCAGATACTCCCAACCCCTTTTGTGAAGAATGTATTGAGGACCATCAAGTTAATGAATGGGTCTGTGCTCTACATCATCAAAGGAGAACCACCCCCTACCACCCTAATAGTCTCAGTCCTGAAATGGACTCACACCACACCTCCTCTGAGGATGACCCCACCAACCCCCGATTCCTCCCTTGTTCACTTTGTCATGACCCAGGACACTCACATAGTTCTTGCCTGAAATACCAATGCCCCTTTTGTTACAAATGGAACCCTGGCCATTGGGCACACAGATATAACCAGAGGATTTGTGAACACTGCAGGACAGAAGGACATATAGTGGCAGACTGCCCATTCAAAGAAAGGACGGAACTGGTCACAACACCCCTGCACACGATGGATTGACTGGAACATGGCATGTTCCAGCTAAACAAGGGGGTAATGTTACAATTTTCCCTCTTTCTTCTTCTTTCCACATATGCAAGCCACATACTATTACTTCATTTTACAGGCTCTTGGCTTCAGCATGTCTTACATGGAGCCACATGTACATTTATACTTTTTCTTACACTTCACTTACTACTTCTTTTATATGTTCTCAAATACAGACACTATCCCATTTACTGAGTCCACCCAGGCACAGTCTTGTGTAAGACCATGTCATCTTACAACAAGTTCCCTCACATTCCATATGGTTCCTTTATCTTGATAATCTGCAGTTCTTCTTTTGTATTCTACAATGGTGCCATTTTCCTTTTCTGCTCTTCTTATCCAGAATGGCATCATGATCTTTTACCTTCTATTGATTTCTATGCTGGCCCTCAGTCTCCTCCTTTCTCTGTATATAAGTCACTACTGTGCACTGTAGTCTCTATCTTGTTCTTTCTGTACTCCCCTGCAATCAGAGCAAGTATCTTTCTTAGGCTTCATCACCCTAAGTTAGCTATTTTGACCTTGTGGTGCTAGCCATCTCTAGCAGCTGTGTCCTCAAGTGTTGCCAAGCCGTGACACCAAACCTTTGATCAACCAAACAGTATCAAGCCTGTCAAGGTTGTTGAGCCTGTAGAAGTGTAATACCTATGTGCACTCATTCACTCTGGTATAGGGTGCTCTCTCACCTTGAGCATCATGTAGCCATTAGCTGAAGAACCCAAGAAGGGTTGAAGAAGTTACACAAGTCTTTGCTTGCAGCATAACATTTTAAAGAGGAAATGCCATCTCAAGAAGCTGAGGAACCCATAAAAGGGCTGTCCATCTTGGATTTTTAAAGAGGGAGTGATCTAGGTTGATGGACTGACTTCTCACTGTAACTCTTTCTCCCATGTACACTATGAGCAACACCAACAAAGCAATGAGACTGCTAATTATGCTCTATGAGATTGAAAACAAAGCTGACACTAAAGCCCTCCTCAACAGTGGTGCCACAGAATTATTCATATCCTGGAATTTTATTAGAAAACATAAACTAGATTTTCACAAACTCTGGCAACCAATCTCAGTTCATAATGCAGATGGAACTAAAAATAGTGCCAGAACCATTAGATTTAAAACCCGAATGAGTCTTACAATTCACAGAACACAGCCATTCACCCATGTACAGGAGTTCTACATTATCAATATCAGAAAAGAAAATGTCATACTAGGACACCCCTGGCTGAAGAAACATAACCCAATAATCAATTGGAGGACTAGAATCCTTTTGATGAAAGAAAAAGAGGATTAACTGGAAATGGAGGAATGCCATCAACTAACAACCTTTCTAAACAAAGTAATGCTGTTGACTGAAATTGCCCAAAACACTTGGAAGCAAGAGGTAGTATTGCCAAAGGAGTATCAGGAATGTAAAGACATTTTTGAGGAACCACCAAAAGGAAAGCTTTCCCCTTACCAAGGAAGGTTCAATTTTAACATCAAAACTGACAAGGAGTTTGTTTCAAAGGTTGCAAAGGTCTATCCACTAAACTTAGAAGAACAATGCACTTCCAAGGAATTCATCCAGGAGAATCTTGAAGTAGGGAAAATCATTCCATTGATCTTGCTGCAAGCCTCTCCCTTTTTCTTCATAGCTAAAAAAAAAAAACAGAAAACTTCAACCATGCCAGAACTATCATTATCTAAACTCTCACACAATCAAAAATGCATACTCCCTCTCCATCATCTCCAATTTGTTTGACAGGTTTAAAAATGCTAAATGGTTCACAGAGTTTGACATCTGCTGGAGTTATAACAACATGCTAATCAACAATGAAAGCCAATGGAAGACTGCATTTATCACCTCAGAAGAACTGTTCAAACCTCAGGTCATGTTTTTCAGTTCTTCAACACACCTTTCCACTTTCAAGCAATGATGAAGTACATATTCCATGATATGATCATGGAAGGATGATTAGGAATCTATATGGATGATTTAGGATTTGTGTCATATCAATCCCAAACAGTCATTACATCCCTTCAGCCTCCTCTGATTCTCTCCAAACCACTCTGCCCTCATCTGCTCATCCCTTGTCTTCTTCTGCCACTATTAAACTTGGTTGGGCTACCTCTGGGAAACTCCAGAACTCCAGAGTTTGTTCAGATGGGACTTGGCTTCACTGTATGTGGTGCACTCTTGCATGAGTCCTGATCCCAGATTTATGGAGCAGAGTTGGGTCAGAGGGTTGAAGGTGAGTTGTCAAGACTTGGACAGAGATAGACAATCAAGTCTAGTGGGTTGAGTTGATTCAATATTCAGACTGAGGTATGTATGGACAGGATACAGGGTTTATACATGGAGGGGAAATCAGATTAGTAAGGAGTTTGGAGGTCAGGTAGGGGATGTGCCAGGGGTACTGCATGGAGGAGTCTGAGGAGTGGAACTAATACAAATACAAACAGAATGGAATGGAAAATAATAGAATGTAATGGAACATAACATAATGGAACAGAGAGCATAGCATGAGTACAAAAGGGAATTGGAACAGAGATGGGACAGAGGCAGAACAGAGTTGTCTATTATGGGTTGAAAGTGGTCAGAGTGGACCAGAGATGGTGCAGAGGACTGGAGTTGGTCCAGGATATGACAGCCACCCAGAGTTATACTTGGAGTTCACATCTTCACTCAGAATGAATCCTGGATCTAATATCTGTCATTCTCCTGTCCATCTATCATTCTCCTGTCCATCCCATACCTTACCTACCTCCATTCTGATCGTTGTTATCACTTCACCATGAAGCTGTTTTACCCATCTATCATCTGTCTTATATTCAAACCAGTTTGACATTCCATACCTTACTCTGAATGTACTTAGGGACTTCCACACACCATGTATTCTCCTTAGTATGAATATCAACTAAAGTCTCTTCTTTAACTCCTGCCCAACCCTTCCTCCATCTCCTCCTACTCTGAACCCTTTGTCCCACTCCGGACCTCCAAAATCCAAGGACACAGATCTGTGCAAGGGCATGACACATAAGTCCTGTGCTAATGTTCCCAATATTAAGTTTCCTTTCCTTTCTGTCTCTTCCATCAGACCTCTGATTCACCTCCATCCACTCACCATTCCACCCCTCAGAAGTTTTGAACCTCCATTGGACTTGAGCCTGGAGGATCTGGACTTGACAATTTGCATCAGCAGATCTATCTACACACCAAGTGCACACCAAACAAGTTCTAGACCAGTTCAGAAAAGAAAAGCTCTATCTCAAACTCTCAAAATGCACCTTCAACACCAAAGAGATGAAATATCTAGGCATGATTGTATGTGAAGGGCAGGTCTGCCTGGACCCCTGTAAAGTCAAAGCAATCAAGGAGTGGAAACACCCTACCACAGTCAAAGGAGTTTGCTCATTTCTGGGATTTTGTAACTTCTACAGGAAATTCATATCAAATTATGCAAACATCTCCAGACCACTAAACAACCTGATGAAGAAAGACCTCCCTTGAAAATGGGAGGAGCTGCAACAAACTGCTCTTAAAATGCTGAAGAAGATATTTACATGCCAACTGGTATTATGCATACTGGATTCCTCTCAACCATTTGCCATCATGACTGATGCTTCTCTCATCACATCCAGAGGAGTACTACTCCAAAAAGACACCAACAGGGAATACCACCCATGCACATACCACTCTCAGATGTTTATTGACACAGAATACAACTATGACATCCATGATCAGGAACTACTAGCTGGAATACACACTCTTGATGCCTGGAAGCACTACCTGCAAGAAGTGGGCCACTCAGTAATGGTCTTCACCAATCACAAAAATTTGACATTCTTTTGATCACCTCATAAACTGTTGAGACACCAAGCCCATTGGATGCTATTTTTATAGGACTTCAACTTGCAATTTACCAGTATCCCCACTGTACAGGTAGCCCCAGCAGATGCCCTCTCACAATACCCATACCCAGCAATGTACAAAAATGACAATGAAAACATTACACTACTTCCAGATCACCTGTTCATCCACACTCTCAAACTTGCAATTGCAGACAAAATTGCACATTCATTCTCCACTGACAACTTTGTTTTATCAGCTCTACAAGCCACCTCTGATCATCAATCCCCTATCACACATTACCTCCCAAACAACTGCCATGTTGAGGAAGGCCAATTGTTTTTCCAAAACTGGTTATATGTCTCTGAACCATCCTGGGACAACATCATTCAACACTGCCATAATTCCACCACAGCTGGTCACAGTGGCATCTTTCAAACCCAAACACATGTCATGTGTAACTACCAGTGACCAGGTCTCACCACCTTTGTATGAAATTTTGTCAATGGATGCCCTGATTGCCAAGCAAATAAATAAGGTTAACACACATTCCACAGTTCTCCTGTTTTCCCCCATCCAATCCTCTGCTTCCTACCCTTTTCAGCAGATATCAGTCAATTTGAATACAGATCTTCCATTGACTTAATGCTCCAACTCTATCATGGTCATGGTCAACCATGGGCTTTTGAAGGGAGTAATTCTCTGCCCTTGTTCAAAAACCATTGACACAGCAGGAGTAGCAGAACTGTTTTTCCAGCACATCTTCAAACAATTCAGACTTCATCATAAAATCATTTCTAATCATGGACCACAATTCACTTCAGCCTTCACTCATGAGCTTGCATGACTGCTCAAATACACCTTAGCCCTGTCCACCACATATCACCCACAAAAAGATGAACAAACTGAACAGATGAACCAGGAACTGGAAATGTATCTATGAATGTTCTGTGCCATGATCCCTTCTAAATGGATACAAATGCTCCCATATGTGGAGTTTTGCCATAATGCTTTTCCACATGCATCAACACGCCTCACCTTATTTTTGTCATGTTCAGATATGAACCATGAGCATACTCCTCTTTAGGAAAAACCTTTATTTCAGAACTAAACAACCAACTCTCTGCCCTACAGGAAGTGAGAGCAGAAGCCCTGGCCACCCATGAAAAAGTGGCCCTAGTTATAAAAAACAGAATCTGATCACACACACCCCTGGAAAGCTGGAGACAAGGTTTTGCTAGAAGCTAGGCACCTACACTTCCCCAAGGGATCCCCAAAACTGTCACAATAAAGGTTCAGCCCTTTTACCATTGACAAGGTCATCATACCATGGATGTACCATCTGAAACTTCCAGCTTTGTGGAAAATTCACCTGATATTCCATGCCACCATATTATCTCCATTTCAAACTACTTGTCATATCCATCCCCTAACAGTCATCACACCCCTCCAGCCTCCTCTGGTTCTTTCCAAATCACTCTGCCCTCATCTGCCCATTTCTTGTCTTCTGCCATCCAGAGTTATACTCGGAGTTCACATCTCCACTCAGAATGGATCTCAGATCTAATACCTGTCATGCTTGATCATCATTCTTCACATATGTCATTCCTTCTGTCCATCCTATATCTTACCTACCTCCATCTGATCATTGTTACTCACTTCAACATGAAACTGTTTCATCCATCTATTATTTGTCTTATGTCCAAACCTGTTTGACATTCCATACCTTACTCCAAACATACTTAAGGACTTCTGCACACCATGTATTCTCCTTAGTACAAATATCAACTAAGTCTCCCCTCCAACCCCTGCCTGACCTCTTTCTTCATCTTCTCTGAACCTCTGAAATCCAAGGACACAAATCTGTGCAAGGGCATGACACATAAGTCCTATGCCAACATCCTCACTATTGAGTCCCCTTTCCTTCCCATCTCTTCTATCAGACCTCCAGTTCACTTCCATCCACTCACTGTTCTGTCCCTCAGACATTCCAAACCTTCATCAGACTTGAGTCCAGAGGATCTGGACTTCACACCACCCAACAGTGCCACTATCCAGTCTGGTGAAAAGGATATTCTTCTGCCGAAGACACTTGGAAACCCAAGGCAAACTTTAGTGGAGCTTCAAAAACTCTGTCAGACTATAAGAAATCCCATGGACTCTAAAGTTGCATGTCTGACTATTCCAACTCCTGGTACCACCAACTTTTCCTCAAAGAAATCACTGAAGGAAAAATCTCCACATCCTGCAGCATGACCCCCATCTCTACCCCATCATCCCCAACTTCATCCCCATCCTCCTCCACTCAAGAGCTAGCCACACACCTATGTGACAACCTAATCAGCCCTCCATTAGATCTTAATGAAGAAGGACAAGTATTCAACTCCCCCTCTGCATTTTCCCAAGTACAATCCACATCAACCTATACTTCTATTATTCTCCCAGAATTCATTTCTCTTCAAGTAAACCATCTCCCTTTTCTTTTCAGATGACATATATACATAGCTGCCCTTGAAGACCCTGGCCTCATTTTTCTCATAGAACATGATAGATTTTATTCTCTTTCTTTCACCCTCCCTAGACTGGTTCAAACCTACCACCCCCTCACACTCTGCCATAACACTTTCTCCAACCTCACCCCAACCTTGGCAAACACTGCTTGCCTCAGGTTAGTGGGGCAATTGCTGGTGGAGTCTATCCAATCCCTACTTGGAGTACTTGATGATACTGGCTTGGCCAACATCATCAATGGGTTATCTCCTATCATGTTCAAGGAACTTCTCATCAACATCTTTCCAAAATTATCAGAGGATGAATTTGCCATGTACTTCAATGACAACTTAACCACCACATCCCCTTCTGATGCATCCAACCTCAACCCTATCCCTCCTTCTCTTATTGAAAGAATTTTGTTGGTCCCTTTTCATTTTCAACCCCACCATGCTGAATCCTCTTGCTCAAGGCAGTGCTTCAATCCAATATCCTGAAACTGGAAAGGCAGTAACCACCCTGTCTGACCTAAGGCAATGTAAAACATATAAGATAGCTTCTAGTGAAGCTGAAAGAATGTGAATGGGGCAATATGTTTGTTCCAGGGAGTTACAAACACAAGGAATGGCCAGAAAATAGGTAAAAAGAGTGACTGGGAGCATACTACCAGTGTGGCAAACTCCAGATGCCTTCTCTGAGCTAGTAAATGCGGACCCATGCACAATATGGGCTTCCAGGCTTCCAGGGAGCAAGGCTGGTGGGCAGAAACAGGCAGAACAACTTAAACCAGGCATCCTGATAGCAAAAGAGGGGGAAAATCCTGTTTTAGTGCTAAGTACATGCCTATATAGTGAACAGGAATGCAGGCACAAGCTAAGCATGCCAGAAGGCATGGAAAAAAGTCTAATAATGAGAGGAAAGAAACCTGGACCAAAAACAACATAACCCAGCATGAAATACATGCACCCAGGCCCAAAAGGGGTTGATCCCGACTGGAAGCATACCACAGAATGCTGGAACATGACTGGAAAACATCAGAAGGTCATTTCGGTCAGTGTGAACACAACCCAGCCAATGGCATGCACAACCCTGGCTCATAGCAGACCGATTCCAAGTGAGAGAATATCAGAAAGATGCCAGGATGATCACAATAGCAGTGGGGTGTTTGTGGAAACATCAGGTTGATGATGGAAAGGCTAGTGGCACTGTAAAACAAGGAGTTCACATACAGAGAACTGTGATTCCCTACAGTGAGATGCATTGATCTGTCACACATCAAGACAGAGAAAACCATACAAAAGGATGATGTCAAGGACAAGGGACATCTCTCTCCTGAATGACATTGCTTTATCTGCAATGAAACTGGACATTTCCATTCTGCCTTCCCCAAATATCAATGCCCATATTGTAAACAATGGCAACTGTACCATTGGGTGTTACATTGCCCTTATCACAGGTATGGCCACTGCAGTGACAAGGGGCATATCATGGATGACTGTTCCTTCAAGGAAGAGACCCATCTTGTGACAGAACCCTGAGGTGATTGACTGGAGTCTGGTAGTCTCCAGGCTAATGGGGGGGTAGTGTTATAAATTTTCCTCTTCCTACTATACATCATACTCTTTTCTCATGCCTTTTATCTTCTGACAGACACTTGGGTAGTACACATCCTTCATGGACTGACCACTACCTTCATTATTGCTTTAACAATACATCTGTTACTCACACTTTATCCTCTTCACTTCAGACATTTACCTTCTAACTGAGTTCTCTTTTTGCTCAGTTGTTATCTGATCTCTCCATTGCTTATCTGATGTTCTTTCACATTCTATTCTTTTCTATATGGTGCCATCCACATTTATTCTTTGTTGTTCTGTTCATTTCTATGGACTGGCTTTAAACCAGCCACATAGTATACTTAAGTCACTACAGCACATCATGTTCACTATCTAGTTCTATGCAATTGTATCTCACACTTGCAGACTAGCATCTTCTAAGGAGTTGCCACCCTTAGTTAGTTATCTTGGCCTAGTGGAGAGCACTGACTTGCTCACTGTGCCCTTGAAGTGTTGCCTTGCCATGACACCACCCAACTTCATCTATAAGTTGTTCTGATGTAGTGCTGACTGCCCATCTTTCACCTTGGATAGGAGACTGTCACTCCTCAGGTGCTAGCTCACAAGTTCAAGCATAACAGCTATACATTTTGACATGTGCAATATGCATACATACAATTCCTTCCTCCAAAATCTGTCCCTGGCTGCTTCAATATTACACACCAGGCTTCAGGACTCAGTCCATGTTCAGAAGAAAATCATATAGAAGTAAGCTGCATGAGTATTGTAAGGGTGTACAAAATACTAGTCATTTAGATGTAACTGTTTGACAGGACACTCAAAAAGCTCAGAAATGAAACAATCTATCACATTGAATGCACCTAGGTACAAAGTGTACCAGCAGATTCACCTGGAAGTGCAATGGCATAGTTGTGGACAGAGCAGATGGCATGAGTGGTTGTCTTAAAGATTTTGTGGAAATCAATCACATGGAAAGTGGGTGCTGAGTGATTGGAACAAGGAATGTCATATACAGCCCACACATGGGTGACAGCAGGAAGGTCCTCAATGGCACCAGGAAGAAATGCCTCCAGATCTGTCTGGTAGATCCTGACATAAGGCAGGAATGCTGACTGTCATATCTCTGGCACTGCAGACAAGGGTGAAAGCTCAAAGTCCATGATGCTGCCCAAGGACTGCTTCAAAGTTGTTAGCTGGGCAAGATCTCCAATTGCAGGCACCAGTTGCCAGCTGTTCAACTTCTTGGAGGGCTTTCAGAATGCACCTTAGCAGTGAGGCAGGGTGTGAGAGAGAGGACACATATGCTGGTTTTGCAGTAAAGCCAGTCTTGGTGAAGTAGTGCTAGAGGTGCCCAGCACCACCAAGAGTCATGATGCTGTCACTTGGCCATGCTGTGACTGAACAGGTTTAGTGGCTTATTAGTCAAGTTTTCATGTTAGAGTAAAAGGTGATTATATGATGTATTCTTGCTGCAGATTCTGAGACAGGAGAGGACAACAGTGAGCAAGAGTGGTGCTGGAAAGGGGGGTTGCTCAGAAGGAGGGTTACAGCAGTAGTTGGGGTGTCTTCCAGGTGATGGCACATGGCAAGAACTGCTATTACTAGGCCCAGCTCAGAGCAACATTCACAGTGGGATGTAGGCCTCCTCCATATCAGCAAAGACTTTCAGTGGCTACAAGTTTTTGTTCTGGTCAGAACTCCTCCACAAATTCAACAAACACTGCTTCAGCTTCATGATGCATTTCAGAAGCTCTAGACTACCCATTTAGATGTACATTGGCCTTCACTCTAACTATGACAACCATTTAGCTTCATTCTAATCTCTGCTCTTCATCCTTGATTTATCTGTTGTCATATGGGAAGTGAGCAAAGCAATCCTGGATTGAACTCAGTGGATCATTGATGCCATAAGTTGACCTTTCACTTCATCTTCATCCCTTCTGAGATGAGTAAGTAGATCCTCCAGTGAGCCAGTTGACTTACTTTTAACTCTTATCACATCTTTTAGCATTCATCCCAGCTTCTCTACATCTCAGAAGGTAGAGGTTGCTGAGAGCAAGTGAGGGCAATGGGCTGTGGCTGCAATGGGTCCTGGGGGTAAGGAGTTCCAGAATGAGTGTGCCAGCAGCAGGGGTCCTGCCACCAAGAAGAGCCAAGATGAGTGTGGTGACACAGAGGTCAACCATGCATGTGCAACACTCAATGAGACCTGCAAAGACCATGTTGAGGTCATTGAGGCTGACCAAACAAGTTAGATGGCAAGTATGAAAGCTTGTGAATGAAACAAACTGAAAGAAAATGTATCTCAAACAGTCAGCATAATGCTTGAGAGAGAGCAAAGAGGTCATGCAATGACTGACCACACTGACTATGAGAAGTTGCAATGCCATATAGATGCCCCACATAATGATGAAAATGATCCTAGAGGAACTCTAGACCTACCTCCTGAGAGGCTGTCATATCCCAGATCCACCACTTCAACTCTGACCCTTCAGATCTCCTCCAATCCAACTCCAATCCAACTCCAGACTATTTTCCTCCATATATAGTACTCCAAACTCTGGACACTTCTGAGATGACTCATCTCTATTCCAATGACATTTCATTTCATTTCTGTGTCCTTCATTTCATTTCCTCCCTATTTGTACTAGTTCTGCTCCTCAGACTCCTCCATGCAGTGTCAACTGTGGAAGCACAGCTCTGCAGCACCTCCAGCATATATCCTATCTGAACTCCAAAATCCCTTAGTCATCTGTCCCTTCCATAGTATAAATACTCCATATGATACTCTGTAATCTTTAGCTCAAATATCAACTTAGCCTGACAATCTCACCTCTGTTCCCTCTCATTCAAGCCTTGATGGTCCAACTCTGACCCACCTCCAACATCTCCACTCCACAAATACAGAACCTGGACCCAATGTAAGGGCACACCACATAAGGTGAAGCCAAGTCCCATTCAACCAAAACTCCAGAGTTCTGGAGTTTCTGGAGTTTGTCTGACACAGCCTTAACAAAGGCCAGTTGAATGATTTGGCAGTGCTGTAAACCCATGATATAGATGGTGGCCCAGCAGTTAAGGCCTAGGAAGCAACCCTAAGGAGTAGCCCTGGTGTCATATCCAGTAATTTACTACACCAACTCTGACCCTCCAGATACCCTTTGATTCAACTCCATTCTAACTCTGGTCTGATTTCCATTTATATGTAGTTACTACACTCAGACTATTACAATACTCTTCACTGCCTTTATTCTGTTCCTTTCTACAGCCCTTCATTTCATTCCAGTACCTTCTACTGCTTAGACATCTCCATGCCCTTGCTTGCTGAGGAGCACAGCTCTGAAGCACAGCTCCAGTCCAACTCCTACCTGACCTTCAATTTCTCATGTTGAGATCCAAAGCTGGAAGACCAGATTCAGGTGCAGGAGGCCATGGATGACATCAAAGTGATTAGGACTGCCAGAGTGATGATGATGGTGATGATGAAGCAGAT
>JBBPKF010000405.1:0-12693 GCA_038089175.1 Binderoboletus segoi | reverse complement strand
TGGACCGGGACCGGGGGCACGTCCACCCCCACTGGGACAACGTCCTGGTATGCCAAGTCCCCAAGGTGGTATGCCTCCCCAGGCTATGCTTCCTGGTCGTGGACCTGTTCCACAACAGTTCCCTCAGCAGATCCTACCCCCCAGTCAACCCCCGTTGCAAGGCGCGGCCCCGAGGAGGTTCTGAAACGTCGCTCATTAATCGTCTTGTTATCGATCGGTCGCCATACCGCTTTTGAATGCTTGTTTTTTCTCTTTCATCCCTCGCTTTCCCTGGTACTATTCCGGTCAATGTTGAATCTATTCGGTCGCTTAGTTAGGCCCCCTCCCTATTGTTTTCTTCCCTTTCTCTTTCTGATCGACTACCTTGAACCCTATCGCCTTCCAAATTATCAGCAATGCTGCACGATTCAGGGATAAACGCGGGGTTCGACAAATGCCCATCCTGTCCCTTATTTAACCCAAAGCGAATGATGCTGTAGGATAGTCGAGCTTGATCAATTCCACTATTACATGTGGTAGTAGCTTAAGGGGTTGGCGTGAAACCCGTCCATGTCACTCTAGATTCTAATTATGCATGTGTTGGATTTCCTCCCTTTAAAAAACCACAGTGAGCGGCGGATAATCAGTTCTCGATGAGTTTTTCCAGCGCATCCATGGAATAAGCTAGGTGGATATTCTCAGTATCGCGGCAAAGTGACTAATAGCAGCTTACACTTTGGCCTCTCGATCGGCAACCCCAGAGCTACCAAGCCACGTCATGTCAAATTTGTCCTGTCCCAGATTTTTCTCATTAACAACGAATACGCACCTCGCGCCCACACCAGCTGGGTCAACGCTCCCAAAGCTAAAGAAAGTGGTGAGAGGAAAGAAGTAGGAACAAAGTTGATCTCACCTCTCGATACGCCGAAAATGACGGTGTAATACTTTATCGACATAGATTAGGAGTGGGCTACGGGGTCGAACGTACGACATTACCTTGAACTCGGTCAGACCATAATGGTACAACACACATCCTATCCGACGGCATCAGTAAGACATCAAGTTGTCACCATACGGGGCATACCGGACGTAGCATCGACATTAGGGTATGGGTTCTTTGTCTATCAGTGGGTTTGGCAATGCGCTCGGGCGAACATGTATGGTGCGCCTACCTTGCCATGCTCCTTCAGAACGTCAGGCGCGACTTCGGCGGTCTGCGGCTAATCAGCAACGGTCCTGACACGGGCAACACACCCACCTTTTGAACAAGTTGGATCATGGGGCTGGCCTGGAGTTCAGGGCGAGTCTTACAGAATTCTCGAAGGGCAATAAATCGGGGATCAGGGTTGCGAAGAACACCATGTCCATATCTGGAGAATATACAATGGGCGTCCACCAGGAAGTTGTGGTGGTGCATACCCTGGGACAACCTGACCGCTTCGGAGCGTTTTCCAAAGGTACTCCCTGATGTTATCGTGACTAATGTCACTACCAATCTCCCTCTGCATTGCCATTTGCCATCTCAGTACTTCTTGGTTAGCAAGACTGAGCATTCGTGTCAGTCTAGGTTACATTCCAAGGATGCATATACGTGCCCGTGAAGAGGTCCGGCGAGGGCAAAGAGCGCAGCCGAATAGGAAATGTAAGCATCAGACAACGTCGAACCAACAAGGTCTAGGTCGCGATGAGATGCACTCTTCCTGTCCAGAAACGCAAGACGCACGGGACGTGTGCGCGGAGGCATTTCCGCCCTCGTGATCACCGTGGAGTGCAATATACAAACGGAGGTACTCGGTCAGACTTTCATTGTGACCAAATCCAAGCATGTTGGAATAGTTCCCTGCGGCACATTGCATCGTTCACATGTGACCAGTCATACCACACTTACCCACAAGGTCCAATTTCTTATCGACAGGCGCGATTGCCTTTTCCGGGTGGTAAACATTCCGGTATATGCGCGCCGCCAGGGCGGGCAGCTTGGCAACGAGATCCAAACAGTCTTCGAGCATATATGTCCAGTACTCACCCTTCTTGATGCCGCGCTCGTATGCTGCCTGGAACTGACTGTCATGATTCAAAGCGGCGACACCCATGCCAAGTTGCGTCATGGGGTGAAGAGTGCGGGGAAATCTGTGGGTAGTGGCAACATGATTTGGCAAAAGCTCGAACGAGGGAAAGAGCACGAACAAATCAACAAGTTTCTCTACGAACGCAGGCAACTCGCCCTTCTCTGCGAGTTCTGCCGAGAGTTGAGAGCTCTCATCCGGGGAAGGCACCTGGCCGGTGAGGAGAAGCCAGAGCATACTCTCGGCAGTCATCTCTTTGCATCCTGGTGCAGGGGGGAGCACCTTTTGGCAGTCCGGAATGGTGAGACCGTGGAAACGGATGCCCTTGAACGCAAGAACGTGAACGCCAAAGCCCGTACTGGGCGCCAAGAGTATTATACCTCATGGGGGTCAAGGACAGATGCCTCCCAGAGCATGGCCTTGAGGCCCCTCATACCACCAATGATGTTCTCGACCTACAAGACGCGTGAAACCACGACGGAGACGATCGAGGTCTGAGTTACCTTGACTTTGCCTACCACCGCTTGACTATGCTCGGATTTCTGGTAAAGTAAGCATGCTGAATCAGTGTTTCGCAAGGAAGCAGGCTCACAAGCTTCTTGAGTTGTTCCTGCTTCGCCGGGATGACCTCCTGGAGCGTGTCCCTGAGAGACTGTCAAGGCTTTCACGTTAGACGAGTGAAGTAGGGGCGGAAGCGAGACGAGACGTTCCTTGGTAGACGCCCAGCGACAGAACGCGACATGGGAGGGGGCGTTTCGGAGGAGTGACTGCGTGCTACGACCGAGCATGATGGAAGCGAGTGGCAAGGTACCCGGGTGTACCACAAACATGGACAAATTAACACCGGACCAAGACACGTACATCAAGCAAGCACCCATCGTCGCCCGACCGCTCGCACTATGGCCTCGGTGCTCGTCCCCGTCTTGTACATCGGCATAGTCATCTCGAGTCTACTCATATTCTCTCACTTCTATAGAAAACGCAACGCAGGTAAACCCATCCTACACTCCTCGCGTCACACGTTTGCGCTGAAATGCCTCCCTACATCGACCAGGCAAATTATACGCACCGTATTTCCCCTCGCACCCCGAGCGCGATGTCTATGTCACCTTGCTCCAGCAAAACGACCCCCCCGTGCACGAAGCCCTACTCAAGGCTGCACTCATCAGGCGCGCAATGACAGACGTGGCCCGTGTCGTCAAACTCCGGGAAGATAAACCAGCACTCCAGAATCTCCTCCAAAAAGGCTCCATCGGCGACGATCTGTGGAACAGTCTACTTCAAGCAGAGAAAGAGCTCGAGGCAGAAATCATGGAAGTCGTCGCCGAGGCAAACACGTTCGTCGAGGGCTGGGGCACCATCATCTTTCAGACCGCCGGCGAACTCGTTGCAAACGAAAAGATGCGTAGCGCTTTCGAGGGCACGGCAGCGTCGCGAGCGAGCAAAGGTTGAGATTTCGGCTTGTCGCACCGTCTTTCCACATCTCTCACCTTGATCATTCATTAGAGCAAAAGTACGGCAAGATTGGCCAAAAGATCGATCTTCCGGTCGTGCAGCCAATCATGATGAGCGGTCCACCCCCGCCGCCTGGCACACCCGCGGCCGCCTTGCTCGCAACCGCACAAGCGCAAGCGCAACTCAGGGCACAACAAGGACAATCCCCTGTCCCTGCAGCATCGCTACTACCACCAACATTCAGCAAGCCCGCCAATGGTCTCGCTCCACCCGCCTCTGGCCCAGCTGAGAGTGCAACGAGTGACGGTGATGCAGACACCCCACAATCCACTTCGAAATCTGTAAGCTAGCCATGCTTCATTCGGTTTTTCATCCCTCACAGGCGTTCCTCAGCCGAAAAAGAACAAGAAGCGGAGGTAGTTGATATACACACGATACCTGTGGCATCCCTCTAATACACATCATGTTGCGTTGCACATCGAACTTAGGGCGTCGTGCCCGCATGCATAAATTTGGACACCAATGGGTGCTTGTAGATTGAGCCGGAAAAAGTACAATGCGTAAAATTAGAAAGACCATACGTGCAGACAGAATCCAATCAAGCCAAACTTTACAGCTACGCATCAACCTCTGATGACAATCGCTTTCTCCCCCGCGCCAGTGCGTGTCTTGCCGGACTTGTCTACGTGGTCAAGACCTAGTACATCCTCCGGTGCGAACTTGTGATCGTAGATAATATCCTCTACATGTGACATCAACTACAGCATGGTATAATCTGGCGTGATACTGACCATCCTCGATGTATGTCGGTTGCTTAAAGGTTGAAATTTGAATGAGAGCGAATCTGTACTTTGCAATGTCTTTGTCTGAGACACCTATTCGTGCTTGCAGGCGTTTCTTTGTCTCTGAGAACTTCTCGAGCTGCAAGAAGTTCAGTTTGCATACGTGATGATCCTGGGGGGAAGAGGCGCACGGGTTTCACAACAAAGCGGAACGGTACGCCATGCGTCCGTAAGACCTCCTTCTGGAAGTGGAACACACTTATGATTTTCTCGTGCTCGTCGGCTTCCAGTTCTTCCCGCGGTATTTCCTACGCGTCGTTGGGTTCACAACCTCGCGAAGAGTAAACCTATCCATACACACCTCTGCATAAAGCTCCACTGGATCGGGAATGTTCCCGATCATCTCTGAGCCTGTGAACTCCTTCTGTGTCTTTCCGTCTTTGGATACCTCGAACACCCGTATCTTCCCTGTGCCTCCGGGTGTCAGCGTCACTTCCTTGGCAAGGTGATCGGCAAGATCATGGACCATGCTCGTCTTGGGCAGAAGGAACGGATATGACGCTTCTTCTCGATTGTGAATCCCCGTCCACATGATCTTCAGACTCCGCTTCGTCTCGAGCTCCACAATGCTGACGTTCAACTTCTCATACAGGATAACGGATGTCGTTGGGTTTATGTAGTTAGTGCCCATGATTTCCGCTATACTTTGGTTGAGAGAACGTTTGAGGACAGCCTTGGGGGAACCGTCGGTAACGTGCGTCGTTGTGAAACGAAGCTTGATAGGATCGTGCCGCAAGAACTCGCCAGCTTTTTGCGACATCTTTGCGAGTGTCAGTAAGATTCAAAGGTAGTGACGAGAAGCGCGCACGATGTCATAGTTGTGTTTCTTGCTCAGTACTAGACTGAACTCGGGATGATCGTGGTCGGGATCCTCAGATTTCGGTCGGAAAATGATCATTACGCGGTTCTGCAAGAAATCATAGAACTGTATAGGGTTCGAGTACAGACCCTGACTTTCCAGGTCATGGATTCTAGAGAAAGGTGAGGATACTGGCACAGACCAAGAGCAGGACCCAAAAGACATACTCTTTGTCTGAGTGATCAACCTGGAAACAAATGACATCTCCATCTTGGATCTCGCTCTGAGCAAATGTCAATTTCGGCTTCATGAGTTCGATCATTCCGGGTTTGATTTCCTACAAGTTTCGTTGGAGCGATTGCTCCCAAGATTCAATGGAGGTTCCGCACCTCATACAGCTTCAACGGAGTTCCGGGAGTCCATCTCATGCGCTCGTTGATCAAGGGGTTGAGGTCTTGCACTTTGCTATTCCGAGGGACATACACCTTTCCAGCACCATAAAGGGTCTGCTTGGACGTGTCAAAATGTTTCAAGAAAACCATGATAGCGCCTGCAGGAGGGTCGGGCTGCCAGTGTGATGTTAATGCAGGCAGGTGAAAGAGTAAACCGGCACACCTTGCTCGGATCGGGTATCACGTCGAGATAGAGGCGTAGATCATTTTGCCTTGCGCCCATGTTGTTTCGAATGACTTCGAGAGCTGTGAAGAGAAATCAAGATGTAGAAAGAGAAAAGGCGAGCGCAATTTTTTGCGCACTGAGTGTAGGCTCATTCTCTGGGATGTGTGTATCGGGTCGAACCGTTTTGTTTTGTCGATTGACCAGAACCCATAATCGAACCTTATTCTCCTGAAGATTAAAATGACTGGCAACGCGCGACTTGAAAACATTGTACGTCTCTTGCTTGAGGACACGGAAACTAGGTAGCTCCGAGGGGGGCCAGTGCTTCTCGTCAAATGTTGCGAGGTCGAAACCTTCGTGGTGCATGAAGGTGTCGTCAGTGATGACTTTAGCAGTCAGGAACAGGTGCTGCTCCTCTCGTTCCCTCTTCTTGGCTTCGATCTGGAGACGCTCTTCGTCGAGTCTGCGTTCTGAACTCAAGTCAAATACAAACACGAGAGTACAAGAGAAAGGCGTACTCAGATGAGGTGGTGTATCTTCTTCTTTGAAGGGCGCTAGTATTTCGTCGATCGCAGTCTCGCGGACGTACACCAACATGTAAGCGTTTGTGAACCGCTTCATGGCGCGGACCTGATTACGCTGCAGAGGTTGCGGAATGCCGTTCAGGGGTTCGCCACCATAGTTCTCCTCCAGCACTTCGCGATCAGTCACAGGGGTCACGCGGTCATCGTCAAATTTGAGCCATCTTGTTTCACGATCCGGTTTGATCAGTGCAAAGTAGTGGCCGCCGTTCACGTCACCGGAATGCACCAAGACGCCATGCAACTTGTACACCCAATTCTCAGACTTAGTTGGACCTTCGTCGATAAATTCAGCAAGGTCAATCTCGAATGGGAATTCATGACGATCGTTTATCTTTAAGGCAAGTCATTTAGCGGTGAACGGACACGACATTCAGTGTAAACCTGACCTTGATCATGGCGTCACGTTGAATGTCATACTCGAAACGCTTGAGCTGGAGGTGAAGCACGGGGGGAAAAGACTCGAACACAAAACCCTTCTTTGCGTCTTGAAGGCCATAGCCCTCCGCGTGGTACTTGTTTTCGCCCTCCATCATTTCAACGGCAACAAAGTATTTGAAAGACTCGTAGAGGTTCTTCATCCCCTTGACATTGAGTTGAATGTCTGCGTATCGGGTGAGGAAGAGCTGCTAATAAACGAAGAGAACGCACCCTTGAACTCTTCGATTTTCGAGGACTCGTAGTCGACGTTGACGCACTTGATATAACTCTTCATTTTACCCACGAAGAGCTTGGCGATTGCACCTTCCGCTTTCGTACCCTGTGTTATTGTTAGATGCGGAACGACTGGTGCGAGCGCTACTGACCTTCATCTTGGACTCCAGGTTGTCTTGCAACACTCGATTGAACTCTTGGACGTCATGCTGATAGAAGGAGTCGTTCGACTTCCATCCAAATGACTTGGTCAGCTCCGTGGTCCCTGTTGTAGGGTGAGAGGTACCGATAGCTACTATCCAACTGAATGCTTACCAACAGGCTGGTCTGATGTCTGCAGGTGATAAAACACCCGTTGCAATGCAAGGGACACGCTTTCCGTGGGATGTTCGTCCTCTGTAGGGATTTGGTACACAGCCTAAATACTGATGTGAGCATAGCGTATTTTTGCGCCACCGATACCTGCCTTTCTGAAGTAACGCGTGCAAAACAGAGACTGGAGGAGAGAATTCATATAGCATGTGGCTCCTTGATTTTTGAGGCCAACATATCCGGTCTCCTTCTTGGAATCATAGCTGATACGTGACTATGAGGGACATGAAGACAACAAAGTGGAAGGACATTACTTGACGAAGTTGTGCCACAACACCCCGGTGGGATCCTCGAGCACACGAACGTACACTGTGACGTCGGCGGATTCTTCTTCTATAGTCGGCCGAAGGTGACCCTCCTGAACGTTGAATAGTTTGCGCAGCTCGCTAAAGCGGGTGAACCCCCAGTCGCACTCCTCGGCAATGAAACGATGGTGGGCATCTTTAGACAACGGCAATTGGCAGCCGAAAGAGAGCAGTGCGAAGGGGACTCACGGCTGACGGTGTATATGGTAGGATCATGAACGTTGGATATGACAAGCGCGAACTGAGCGCAAGCGTGCCAGCCTTCGGGTGACTTTTTCGGATCGGCGTAGTCGAGGTACACTGAGACGGTGTCGTTGGGCGGTGCGTTGGAGTTTCCGAAAGGGAACAGGAGTATGCGCCTGGAAATGGGGCGAGTCGGATCCTCGTTGCGAGGGGAGAGAGACGAGGACTGACCATCTGTGACCGCCACAATCAAACTCTGGACTTGTGATCTTTTTCTCGAGCTTCTTCCAGTTTGCCAGCCTCCATGTGAACACTTTGAAATCCTTGACATCATGACCCAGGTCGGGCATGTGTTTGGCGGCGAATGCCTCGTCTGGGAAGCAGGGTGAGAGAGGGGAGCGATGTGGGCAAAGAATGGGCACTGACGATCGCGGACGGAGACGACGTCTTCGACGATTTCCATTGGGGGGGCGCCGTTCACTTTTTCGTCGAGGATGTCCATGGTATCAGAGCGTCTGGGGAGGGGGCGTGATGGGTGAAGTGGTTGGATTCGGGGTTATCGGGAGCGGGGCACACCGTGATGGGAGATGGCAAGAGACGGCTGTGGATACCTGGGGAGAGTGTGGGCAGGGGGGCCAGCAGCACGGCTTGGAGGACGACGGGATATTATCGCGCTGGAGCTGAATGAACTGACAAAGTCGGTGGGAAATCCCGCGGATTGCGTAAGCAACCCACCCAGCCCTTATAAGCCCTCCCGCCGTCTTCACTCTCCATCCTTTTGCCAATGCGATCGTCAACTCGTCTTGCCTTCTTCCGCTACACGGTCCTTAGATTGTCTCGACAGGGCGACTTTGCGTCGCCACCAGCTTTTCCGCTGTCCACTGTCGGTAATGAGTCAAAGTCGTGTAAGAGCAGGTCGAGCCCGGCCTGGCTTCGTCTTGGGGCCAGGCCATCTGACTCGACACCGCCGGCTGTACTCTTGGGCGGCGCGCGTTTGCGTAGCGCTTTTCCAGGGATATGTTTGGCAGACACGTATGTACTGTATGAATGACACACTTTCCTCGGGATCCGATTGACACAGCCTGAGCCTGAGCCTCGCCATGGACGCGTTGTGTCCCCGTATCGACGGGGTGGCCACGTTGCTGATCTGCCCGAGACCGAGCCGAAGTGAAGTGAAGGGTGGTTGCGATGTCGACGATGTACCGATGCCTGTTTTCGGGTCGCTCTGGACTCCCCCCCCACCCGCGAGCGCTGGCCGCCCATCAAACGTTGGCATCAGGCTGCAGTGTGTTTTCCCACTGGAAGGCCTCGTCAACGTAAGCGGGAGACTCATAGCAATGCCGTATCGGCCAGTCCTAGTTGGGCCTCATGTCGACAGTCCGGCGCCTCTCCCTTGCTTATTCCCTTCTTCCCCTCCTCCATCTTCGAGGGCGCCGTCTCTCCCAACCGTCTTCCCTACCCCGCTTCGCTGTATATTTGCATGAACGTTAGCAGTCACACTCGCCGCCGCGACGACCGCTCAGCACCCGATCCTTACAAGCAATGGACCTCCGCCGACAAGTATCCTCATGACCACGATTCTGACCGCCGTCGGAACCGCTCTGCGACTATGCCGTCCTATCCACACGACCCCAGATCTTATCCGTCCCATGATGCCAGGTACAATGACCCGAAACAAGCTTCAGCTTCTCGGCCCCATCGTCAGGATCCTCACTATCCCCCGGCAGTGCAGTATTCCTCCTCCTATCACCCCTCCTCCGTTCAGGCGCCCTCAACGAGCAGAACTTATCAGCACGCGACGCGGTCATCCGCGCAGCATTCCTCATCCGGTCACCATAACCCACAACCCTTGTCATATCAGCCCACCACCGCATACCCAGCAGTCAACTCATCCCGCAGACCTCATCCAGAGGCATCTGACCCAAGAACATCTTCCAGACGAACCGCTGCTCCAGTCCACCACTCCTACGAGCACGTGTCCGGTGGCGAAGACATGGCAAGGGCTCCCAGGCATCCTTCACGCACCGTCCACGCCCCAGCCCAGCCGGCCTCATCAAACCAAGCTTACTGGAATCCCGCTCAGGAGGTGCCCTCTTCGCGACGCCACAAAGATCCCTACAGAGATCGTGACAGGGACCACGAACGGGAGAGGGAAAGGGAGCGAGAAAAATCTAGTGCAGAACTCGAGAACAGATACAAGGACAGAGCAAGGCCCGAGCGGCATCGCGAGCGGGAACGGGAACGTGAGCATACCACGGATGCCCGGTACCAAGAACCGAGCAGGAGTAAACACAACCACGCGCGCAAGGATCCTGAGCCAGAGGGGCCGTTATACTATTCTGAGCAAAGAAATGGGTCCAAAGCGTCACTTTCCGGGAAAGAAGGCTACCCCTCCATTCGTGAGTCGAGCAGTGGTCATAAGAGACATCGGACGGAGGATGGGACGGGTTCCACCGTGAGTTTTGACCACGACTTAAATTCTTCCAGTGCTCATCTTTATGTGCCAATAGAGTCGTCGACAACCGCCCGAAAGCATGCAAAATCCCATCAACGTCATCCCGTCGCAGCCCACCAGTGTACCGCAGCCATATGTACAACAGACAGGTGAAGCCCCGCCTGCCCCACACGTAATGCCTGTTCACCTTCTGCCAAAAGCCAAGTCACAACGCTCACAGCGAGAGGGACGTCCATCCACTACCCAAGGCGCTCAATCTGGCAGCGATACCGAATGGGCCGCTGGCAAGGTAGTCTCTATCGGATCATCATGCCACGACGTTCGTACTAACATTCGAACTCAGCATCGTATGGAACGCACACCTTCGGGCCCTGCTGTGCAAAGAGGTGACGCGTATATATCCAGTACCATGAGGGATCGAGGCAATCACGATGTGCCGAGGCTAGAGGTATGATCCCCCGCTGTGTCCTTGGGCCGGTCATTGTGCATCTCATGTCGATCGCAGGGGAAGCACGGAGTACTCCAGGATACTCGTCAGCCTTTAGCGCCGATCAATGTCGAGCGAGTCGAGCCTCCTCTCGTGACGCCCGGATTCAACGTTTCCACTTTGCCCACCGAGACGGCTCCAGTCGTGCCACAAATTGTCAGTATTCGCGCGGGCCAGGGTCCCTCTGATCCGCACGACGTCCATTATAAGTCGTCGGCAATTTCACATTCAGGTGCTCCACAGGACATCGTCATCCATCCTCCTCATCCAACTTCTGCATCAATTGTCAAGTCCTTTAGCCATGGTCGACCGCAGTCTTCTGAAACGCGGTTTCAGTCCGATCGTCCAGTTGCCGCGGAGCATCCACGTACTGAGCCTCGTGTGGACAGTTTGCCTCCTGGTCAACGCATGTCGATCCACGAGTCAAGCAGAGCGTTGCCCACCCCAACCTCTAAAGCCCCTTACTCTCGTGGGAACCCAGAAACAAGCATGGATAACCCAAGCTCATTCTATCCGCATAGCCGTCCACCGTCTCGCTCTATGAATAGGATTTCCACCAATAATGGTGTCCTTCCTGCAGTCATTGGTCCCCGCCCTCTACGTTCTGTTTCCCAAGGACCGCAAACGAATGAGCCTCCGATCCGTCCACCATCCGTCGCACAGTATGTCCCAACGACATCCTCTGCTCCAAACCAGCATTCTGTCCCGCAATCACCTGCTCATCTAACTGACGGTAGTCCGCCAAGGGCTGGATACACCCATGCCCCGTCGTTTACGCAGCCAAGCCCCAAGAACGCGCAACCTTACGGCGTAATCCACAGTCACACCACATCCACACAACAAGCACCATCTGCCCCCCCTAGCCATCATCCCACGCCAGCCCTCGCTCCTCAAACACTCACTACGTCTCGACCTTCTACCCGAGACGGTATATATACGGATGCACCGTCTGCTCACCAGCACTTTGCAGATCAACAATCGGCAACGGACACACGTTCAGGGGCACGGCAGACATCGACTAGCACCACTGTCGAAGCATCCTGGGTCGTTCAAACCCCAGCTACTGCCAAAAAGACCAGGGTATCGGTATCTCGAGAGGACAAGTACTTGCGAGACCAACGCTCCAACCCAGAGACGCCTCATCCACAACTTCGTCAAGTGCTCTCTCAAGACGACGATCCATTCCCTCGTGCATCCTCATCGATGATGAAGGCGAGCCAGGCAACGACTCCAATAACATCGTCTCAGCGGAACTCCGGTACCAGGACCAGAGATGTTCTCTTGGGTACACCACGAGGTACGTCGGCGAGTAATTCGCCCAAGTATGGGACTCCAAAAGAGGTGACATACAATTTCTGGGTCCACGCCTCTCATCTCATCTCATCCTTTATCTTACTGTACAGGCCCCCACTCCTGAGCACATACCGAGGCAGAACCCACCGCCACATCTTGCAGGACCACCGCAGATCGCCGTCGTCGGGGCAACTCCAACCACCCCGGCTTCCCACTTACCGCAGGGTCGTGTTGATCATGGTTTCCTTGCACCCCCTCTTCCCGCGCCAACCCGGACCCCGAGGACGATACCCGGTTCACAAGACCAATCCTCCCAGCCGCCACAACTTGCTCCTGCAATTCGAAATGCACCATCGGCATCCTATCACCAGCCGCCAGCGCCATCAATGTTTCAGCCCTATCGGCCGCCGTCTCTTCCGATCACTGAAGATACTGGCCAGTTTTCACCACCACCGCTTCCGGTTCCGCCTCCCAGGGGTCCAGAGGATTCGCCTCCACCCATTGAGACCCGGATGAGTAAGATCATCCCAGCACGTTCGCAAAGTGACGCGCACTATATGTGCCCCTTCCCCGAGGTACAGAGCGAAATGTTCCACATGCCTTC
>JBBPKF010000404.1:0-12698 GCA_038089175.1 Binderoboletus segoi | reverse complement strand
CCTCTAGCCGATGTAAGACGACCTCTAGCCGATGTAAGACGCCTTCTAGCCGGTGTAGGACAGCCTTTTAGGCGATGTAGTAGCCCTTCCTGGGTTGTCACACTGGCTCTTACTGATTACTGCACTGTAGTATCAAAAAAAAATACAATGACTCACTAGGAGAGACAAGTTCTGGCTTGTTTTGTGGACAGGGACACTCTCCGGTCTGAAGATTGGTTGCAGCGGTCCGCTTCCTCGCTCCGCAAGATCGATGCCAATATGATAAGTTTTGGCTGGCGCCGAGGAAAAGTGGTGCCTCGGGCTCCAGATAAATTTACTCTCCATCGATCCTAGACTTCCAGGAATCCCCCGATCAGCCAAGGAGGCTCTGTGATTACAGAGGTTCTTGCTACAGATAGGTTGGGATATGGGAGTGACAAGGTAACAGAAACTTGAGTTTGAAAACTATTTCCACTGTATGTATCCAAAATGTCCCCATGGCTCGTTCCTGCTAAGTCCCACTTTACATAATCAACATGACACGCTGCAACTCATCGACGATCATCCATCATCCACGTCCATCCATCATCCACGTCGAGTCTCGACTCATAGAACACAGTAATGACAGCGCAACTCTGGGAAAGGAAAAAAAATTATGTGCTTCACAGTAGTTCGGATCGACTCAGACATCATTTTAACGATGTGATCTTGATCCGCCGGGACACCACACCGAACTTCCAGAGGTTTGCATGTATTTGTCTCATAGTTATATTTTTCGATACTCTCGATGTTGATACTGTATGTAGGACTACCTCGGACGACCCAGAGCGGGGGCATCCAGTTTATATAATGCGTGGTGTAAGCAGTGAGGAAACAGGTATGGATATATAGCTCGCAAAAATTAGAACGAGCGCCAGTCGCGGTCTACGACCATTATGCATATCCAGTGGCAGAGCCTGGGTGGAGGAATGGGTCGTTGCTGAAGTTGAAAACAGAGCATCCACGTAGGACAGTCTGATTGCAAGAGAAGCACCAGTTGATGGTGGAGTTGATCGTAGTCCACTAAGAAAATGTGTCATCATGCAGAATACAGTAAAAAAAGGGCGAGAATTCACGTCAAGAGCCTTGATCATTTGAGGGAGAGTGAGACTGTCCTGACCAAACATCTTCAAAGACCTGAACTCCCTGTCATTCGTCCCGTTCTTGAATTTCATAGCAACCTTGTAGTCGCCAGCAGAATTCCTGGACAACTCAAAGGCAACAGCAGAGGCATAATCGGCTGTGAAGAATCATGAGCAAAAGGCGAAATCATAGGTAACTGTTATCTCACCAATCCCAGATATCTCGGGGTTAGTCACCGTAGCATTGGTGACATTGAACATACTGATGAAGGGCTTATAGTCGACCTCCGTCAATGCCAGCTTGACCTTGTTGTTAGGCAAAGTCATGTTTCCCAACGACCAGAAAACCTCGGGCCAGAGAGTTCGGATGGGAACTATGAGCGGTCAGAGGGGGATATAATATCAACGCCATCAAACAACTTACTTTGGCCGATTCCATTCTGGACGCCGTCCGTGAAGACATTCTGCTCATGAATGTTAGCCCAGTAGCGAGCTTGTTGCATTAGAGTCTCGGGGAACGCGTTGTAGAATGTTGCATTGTGAGTATATTGGACGTTCAGGTAGTCATAGATCTTGGGAATGTGAACACTTCATGTGGAGCTCAACACTCGTTCTCTATCACTCACATTCCACTTTCGATCGAGTCAGCACACAATCGATACAAGAATTGGCATCACGTACGATGTTAAGGAAGCTGTTGTTTATGCCATTAACGTAGGGTTGAACAGCCTGAAGGAAAGGAGCAGCTTGCGCAGCTGCATTCTTGAATACGACGCCGTTATTCAAACGAGCCAGGTGGAATTGGAAATACTAGAACGACTGGGTGAGTAACCTGAACGGAGAGACCCTCAAAAACTCACCTCGCACTCCATCCAACCGGTAAGAGAGGGAGTCTGCCAGAACTCAAGAGACTCCACTGGAATGTATTGATACCCACCCAACGGTGCTTCGACCATCTGACCATTGGCGAGGGCTGACTTGGCCTCCGCTGTTGGCGGGTAGAGACCTTGAAGCAGAGCATAAGCAGAGTCAAGTATCACATTCCCTCTTCCGGCGTCCGCGCGAACAAAGAGCTGATCAATGTCAGCGACATCGGTTTTGATGCCCTGGATGTAGGATGGTGAAGCTGGGTCGAGATAGGTCTGCTTCAAGTAGCAACCAAGGTCGTATTCTTGGCTCTGCGAGAAATTAGCACTATACACAATGCTATGATGTAGGGCATACCGATCCGTAAGGCGTTAGATAACCTTGTGTCGAGTTGTACGTTGTATAGTTCTGGAAAACTGCGTCGGAGCGATCGCCATGACGAGCCAGCAAAACAACACCAATGAGGCCTGCGCTGGTAGTGTTTACCATTTTGAAGAGTCGAACTCGAACGTGAAGGGGTGCCGGAGGCGCGAGCAACACCCTTCCAATTTATGTGTGGCTAGGCCAGTGCTGGGCCAGCTGGATCTAAATGGGGATCTGCCGTACAATGTCTTCCGGTCCAGTCAGAATCCTTGTTGAGCCTTGAATAGGCTCGGTTGACGCCCGCAAAAGCCTTCGGAAACACAACGTAACACTTGCTCTTGCCAGTGGTACGGGGATCCACCACGTAAACCACCCCAGCCTCCCACTATGGCAGTGGGCACAGCAATCAAGACTCGAGAACGATTCGTCAACGTTCCTTACGTCCGACCACCACAGGGGCGGTCATGCCAAGTACTTGAGGTCATTGAGTGACCGCCAGAGTACCTAGGACAAAAGGAGTAAGTGTGATCACCTTTTAAGTGGCAAAATTTAAGGCTGTGATTGACTCATCAGGTTAGCTCCTTTAAGACGAAAGCGCAGATCAACTTCGATATACCAATATTTGAAGTGGATCCATGCATAGGATTCGAAGGTGACTACATCCTCCTACGACCGGAATATTGGTTTGGACTGGATTGAATGGTGTTGCACCGAAGTTAGTACGTGGGCGCAGCCTTGGCTAACGTGTCAGGGCTACTGTCAGGTTTCGGCAGTGCTAGGATAATGTGACAGTTACAGCCCATTTCAGAACGTTGTAGCGGTCAGAAAGTTTCCAACGTACAGGTGGACCTTGAACGTTGAACGTTCATGAACACGCATCTCTGACAAGAGTTATCCAGATATGGTAGGCGGGAACGTGGTCTACCCGTACTACATTTGTTAGATTCGAGAAAGCACAATTACATACTTCTTGCCACGAACAAAAAAATCGCGTTGACGGGCTGGGTGACCCTCACGGGACCATCCCCAAGGACGCCACGCAGTCATCCTATTCAAGTGAGACTCGTCGACAAATACAAGTCGATGAGCTAATTTTCGCCACTGGGATGGCTTGAGCGAAAGAGCCCGACAAACAAAGCAACCTACCATCACATCGAAAGCATGTAAGATTCGTGTTCTTTCACATTCGACCGGACGAACGAGACTTCTCCAGTGTGCTAATGCAAGGCATTCATTCGGCGTTGAGTGGACTCTGCGACTCCCGTCAATGAGCAGATTTGAGACCGTGTAAGTTCCACGTCCTCCTGCTAGGATATTTCAACAATCAGGTACTTTGATGTCATCGTAAATGAGGCACCGAATGGGCATGTCTTTACCACGAAGTACGACGACAGCGCAAAAGAGATGGGACCGAGGCGGACCGATTTGCCGGGGTACCCAGATTCAAACTCCGGATGTTTCTAATTTTGGACTAGAGCGTTCGCGTCATTTGCGTTGCTGTACTAATGTGTTCAGACAACCCTCAACCAGGGCATGGAGTGATATATAATCCACCAACGCAAATTCTACTGGCCATCCACAACTGCTCAACTACCCCGGGTCAGCAATCTCGTAGCCTATACACTGCGAGCGACTCAGAGGTCGCTACTTTACACGAAGACTTTATCAGTGGTGAAACCCGCATGCAACTGATAGCGTTACTTGGACTAGCGCTACGACTAACACCATCATGCCAGTAGGGAGCACCATACCAGGCACGCAAAGCCCTGCTCCAAGTCAGACAAACTCCTCTTGCCTCTAAAAAGTCAACCATACGGTCGGTCAGCACTCGTCGATCTTATTGATAGTCGTGACAAGCTGAAAGCCTGGACTACAAATGATCGATGATTCGGGACACTCCACATCGAAGTGCAAGGGATTAACGTTAACCTGAAGTTCGTCTGGAAGCACGCCAGTAACATGCATATATACCCAATGCCGATTGGATAGCTGTTTTGGCCTTCTGCTCTGATGAGGGGTAGTTGAGGTGGATTACATTAGTCTTCACACTGCCGGGGTAGGGGAATCCGTGGGATAATGCTGATATAGTACCACCGTAACAATGTAAACGGTCCGCCGCGGTTCATAACACAGAGTCACGGACTGTAAGTAGCAATCTCGATGCAGATTAGACATCATGGCCTGACAAACCCCTCGGTGACTAAGCCCAAGCCAGAAATGGCCAGGAATCTATCCATTATTGGCAACGTTTCTGGTCAAAAACTGCAGCGGGAGAGGTGAGCCAATCACGTTCACCACATTACCATACAAACAAACTATTACAGTAGTATGAGTGGCGACTTTCCGCTGACTATTCCTTCGATGAAGCAGCAAAGTTGATAGGTGTTCCTGTGCTATTTCCAATGAAAATGACAGTTTTGCATCGTCCTGGGTTTGCAGTATGGTAGCCGTATGCCCAAGTACAGCAACTGGCCATGCGCGCGGTGCGAATTTCATGGCAAACCAACTACAAGAATGGCAAGGAGTTTCTCCGCAGTTATCATGGCTGCCAGGAAGTGATGGCAGTCCGCAAATGCATCCGGCCTCGTAGCGCATGAATTATCCGGTACACCGGCACTCTGGAGTATGTACTCCAGTATTGATGCAGCCCAAAGTCTGTTAAGAATAATCGAAGCACTGGACAGGTGACTATATATATGCGAGATCACATCTTCGCATGAACCGGTTACACTTTTGCTGCAAGGAACGGAGAGGAAACTCTGCTCCCATGTGGTCAGGAAACAGACTGACCGATTAGTCCATGAGAGCACCGCGAACCGCGGATATCGAGATTCGCTGGCGATCTTCTTCTTCAAATCGTCGCTCAGCGATTGGCCAGACCACTCTTTCCAATACCGAGTGGCTGTGCGAAGCGGAGGCGCTTCGGCTTCATGGAGCAACGTTTCATGGGTGGAAATGCAAACGCAATAAATAGACTTGCCACCATTGGATGGTGGTTGCGCCCATATAGGGTTAAGGCCACGGTTTTGTTCCTAGCACCGTACTATAATAGAGCCACATATCGCCATCCGGCTCGTTCGTACGTTCAACCCACCTTTTCAGAAATGTCCTCAGAGTCCAACGGTTCCGTTCCTGTCCCCCTTCCCCAACATAGGGACGCAGGCCACAGGTCAAAGCCACCCGTCTGGGCTCTGGAATCCCCCAACGGAAACGCCCCCCCTACTGCCAAGTGCGATACACACGGGAGAGAGGGCGGCGTGTGTTGCAGGGAGTTAAAAGACGAGGACGACCGCACCCTCGTCAATCCTGATGTCGTTCGCGATGTGTAAGTCTTTCCCATTTCATCCTTGTATGACAGCATGTTTTCGCCACTCACAACACACCTCTAGGGTCATCGGTCTCTCTGACGGTTTGACGGTCCCCTTTGCGTTGACGGCTGGACTGTCATCACTTGGAGAGTCCAGGCTGGTCGTCCTTGGGGGTATTGCGGAGCTCATAGCAGGGGCTATTTCAATGGGGATCGGTGGATTCCTCGCTTCTCAGGCCGAAAGAGACCACTATCGGTTTTTGAAGCGCCACACGTGGTCAAGAGTAATTCGCAGTTGCGAGGGAGAAATGGAAAGAGAAGTCTACGCTATTCTCGGCCCATTCGGTGTTGATGAACGCACTTCAAGAACTGTCACGAAATGTTTGCGTGCGACTGAATGCGACTTAGGCGTCGATGGCAATGGCCCGTCATCCTCGGACGAAGAATCTCTTAGGTGGAAGTCTGACATGGGGTTAACTCCCTTCTTACTCAAGTTTGGCGAGGGCTTGGGTTAGTTTCTTTCTTCCCCTCATTTCTACTAAATGTTTTACGGTTTTTTTCTTAACAGAGGAGGTGCCAACAAGTCGTCTCTATGGATCGGCCATCACGATTGGACTCGGCTATCTCTTTGGAGGGATCATACCACTCATTCCTTACTTTTTCTTCTCCCGTGCCTATGTGGCCTTGATGTATTCCTGCATTCTAACCGGTTTCGTACTTTTGGTCTTTGGGGCTGTCAAAGCCAGAGTAACTGGAGCAGGCAGGGGGGTCAAGGGATATATATGGGGCGCAGTGAGCACGTTGCTTGTCGGCGGAGCAGCTGCGGCCGCCGCGTACGCGATTGTTGCACTTCTAGAGGTATGACCGGGAGGGTAGATGTCATTGTGGAGTGTTGTTTTTAAGATTGTGTAGCCCACATGTACGTCCATGCCATGACTGCACCTCAGTCATCCTACGGAACTTAATTTGAGTATGACGGCCTTCTTAATCGTAGATGTAAAAGGATGACTACACCGCTCCTATCGTCGTGTGCGTGGAGTTCAATAATGCAACTCAGCTATCCAATCACCATCCGAGAATTTGTCGCCGGAAGCCGCCCAGCATACATTACTAGCGGAATAGTCCGCTACGGCCAGCGGTCGAAGGTTGGCCCACTGCCCATCGCTAAATGACAGCTCTGGGGAATTTTGTCTGCGCCCGCTCGCTGCCTTAAAAGCACGAGTATGATTGCGACAAGCCGAAGGCAATGGCAAACCTAAAACGCCCGTGCTCTGAAAATAGAGAGCTGCTCCAGATGACATGGGCGGTCCAAATCCTATTAAAGCTCGCGGCTACAGTTGACTCCCTCATAACACATACATTTTTGAGTTTCCGAGTCGATTTTTTGCAGGGAAAACCCCATAACTAAAACCCATACTCCCTCAAAACACATACTCGTGGGCCTATCCCGAGGGAGTATGTATTATGAGGCAACTGTATTTACATTGTTGGAACAGGCAAGATGATTGGTTCAGCCACTGTTGCATATACGTTCCATCGGCATGAGATGATGTAAACACCAACACAAAATGGAGCGATTCAATACGTTTGGTGTCTTGGAAGGTGACTCTGCGCGCACTGACGAGCGAATTCCTGGTCTTAGAACAAAAATATACTGTGAACGGTGTGCGGAAATTGATTGTCACTCATCGGATAGGATCATCCGCAGGATAGGGAATCCGGACTGGCAAGGTGCCAGCTGAGCCTCGTGCCTTTACTACTTGCAGAGGGATGACAGGAGAGAGTTGCCAAGGGTGCCACTAACACTGCATTTCTGGTTGAGCGGATCACCTGTGCGATACGGAGGGTGTACTAGTAGTATCTAGAGTCAGGACTGGGGTTAGGGTCAGTTACCAGCCGACTCTGACCAGGACCCCAGACACTGGAAGACTTCAAGTCTACCGTAATCGTGCCCCAGGTCATCGCCGACTTGGAACAGGACCTGACTTCACCGCAAAGCCCTCCTCAGCTTGAAGATACAGGTTCCGTTGCATAGAGTCTCAGGGGTTTGGTCGACAAGTCTTTTGATCGACCAATCTCTCCGCACTCGTGGCCCAAACGCTCCTCCTCTTTCGTTGCACCAATCCAAGGCCGCAGGAAACTTCAACCCCTGGAAATTCAACGCCATGAGGGTTCAGGCTTCGGATTCTGCAGTTAAAATGCTAGCGGAAGATGATTTTGGGATAACATATTTCATAGAGAACGCACAGCAGTTCTGGGCAGGTATGTCTCGTCACACGCCCGATGCATTCGCTAACGGAAGAAATCTTGCTGCATCTGTATCGCGGTCTTCCACTTCCGCTGTAGAACTTGATGACATTCTACGTCTTCCGAGTGATGGCTTGGCCACGTTGTCTATGCTTGATACTGCACTGCGGAGGTTCGTATCCTTGTGCGCTTCTTATCACGGTCAGTTTCTTCAGCTTTTGCCCTTCGGTCTGGTGCCGATCTTGACGTCAGCAGAGCATTACCTTCAAAGTCCACTGCAGCTAGAACACGCATGTCAGGCGCTTTTGGATTCCGAGCTGTTCGCTTTCCACTCTGAGAGGATGTGTGAACTTGCAATCGAGGATGCACAGTCGGTATGTGGAACGATAACCATACAGATCCTGCACATCTGACATGTTTCTAGAAAACAGACCCTCACGGACAATATATCTTGTATAGCGTTCTATTGTTTTGGGGTAGACGGCAATCTTCTTTTCTTCGTAGCCACAAGAGATGGCAGTCTCTCATCCCCCTGTTGATGGATCATGTCTTGGTCGAGATTGATCCCGATGGAGATGACCCCTATATCGGCCCTAATCTCGTTTCCAATGTTGCAGGCTCTCGTGCAAGTATTACAATGGGCCCCATCACTATAGAAGGAAAACTCAGGATACTAAGCGTCAGGCTCCTCTACGAAGTCTGTCGGGTTCAAAAGCTGTCAGAGCAAGACTTATGTGGGTTTCTTTTCTGTTCCGGGTCACTTCCTACGCCCAGCTGAACACTCTGAGGCAGGTGTGTTTGGTGATTCATTTATCGAGCACTTGTTTGAGCTCGTGGAGCAGACGCGCTTTATTCCCGATGAAACCTTTAACTATACTGTCATCAAATTGATAGTGAGCATTCGGGAACTTTTCTTCGGGCATCCATTAATGTTCCGTCAGGTGGCGCTTAACGAACAGTTTATGGTTGCAGGCTTGAGCAATCCCGCTTCTGCTCAGGGTGGTCAGGGGAAAGCCCCCGAGGTGCGAAATCGGGTGCTTGATGTGCTTGTATCTCGCCTGGGTTCTAGCAAAACGTTCGGAGAAAACATGATATTCATGCTCAATCGTGCATGTACGTTGTACTCGGCCCTTCTCCTGTCATGGCTGAAACTGTCCTTTAGCTCGATCTGCGGAGGACTTATGCATGCAGTTGCTCGTTTTGAAATTACTATACATTTTATTCACTTCAAAGGCGACTTCAGAGTATTTCTACACCAATGATCTCTGCGTGCTAGTCGATGTCTTCCTGCGCGAGCTTGTCAACCTTGATGACGAAAGTGAATCGGTGAGCAAGCTACACTTCTACATTGGTTGGAACTAGCTCAAGTGAAAGTAGTTACGTCACACGTACCTTCGTGTTTTACATCCCCTTCTTACGAAGACGCAACTGCGGGATATTCCCTACAAACGCCCACAAATAGTGATGGCTCTGGAGTCTCTCACCCAAAACGCTAACATCCGAGATATCAACCCGACTACGAAGCGATTGGTAGAACGGTGTCTCAGTGGGGAGTGGTGTGTACAAATGCGAAAGAGCTCGTTCGACAAAGATACTTTGAATTCTCAGGGTAGTTTCCGCCAGGGTAGCCCCAGCCATGACATCCTTGCGTCGACGACGCAGGTTGGTCCACAATCTCAGGCCGCCACACCAACAGACCCTGAAAGACCGAATGCTGGTGCTGCTTCGCTCCCGGTTAAACCGAAACACATCAAGTCGAGTCGTAGCGTCGAGATCATGAAGTCGCAAATCACCAAGCCAACTCCGTCGCGCTCGGGCTCCGATGAAGTCAGAAGACCAAGCATGGAGAGCACCACTAGTCTAGGTGTGGTAGCTTCAACCAGTACGAATCCACCGAAGCGGAGAGAGAAGCCCGGTTCTATGGACGACGACTCCCTCCTGCAGCAAGCAGCAAAAAATCTCCAGCACCATCTTCCACCATCACCCGCGCCTTCCGCTCCCCCACCAACCACATCCACTGTAACCCAAAAGGCACGCAGACCACCCCCCGCTCCCCCAAAAAGGCGAAAACCTCCTCCAGTACCACTTGGACAGACTCATGGTGGAGCGCTCATCACTACTATCGCAAGCTCCTCATTGTCTGCACACAGTGGGCTCGGAAAATAGGGGATTCTGTTGTTCCCCTCGGACTTCTGGATAATGACGGACGACGCAACTAATTTCAGCCTGTATCATGCACATCTCCACGAGCATATTCGCGTATCATTGCACAGCATAGCACTTAGTCTAATATACCCCGTCACGATAAACGCTTTCAAGCCATCCACCCCCGTACCCACCATCAAGATGAGCATTTCTTACATCTTGCAGCGATTTTGACATTCGGACGAGTCATTCACTGACCTCTACGTCGACGAACAGCTTGAGTCAGGTCATTGTATCTTGGCGGTGGGCTCCGCCACTTCTTCATCTCTAGACTAGAAGGAAATATATCTCTGAGCCGTATTGGATACTTATTAACAATGACTTTTTAAAGGTGTCGGAATCTGCTGCAGTCTCATTTGAACCCTCTTGGTCAGCGCAGCTTCGACGGTATCATGCTATGCGCTCTTCCTATGTGGATGCCAAAACACACTGAATCTGCAGCGGTGCGGCTTGATTGTCTAATTCATCCGGAGGCACGGAATACTGGTTCAATATGGTCTGCATGGCATTGACTGAGACTTTGGTATTCGGGTGCGAATGGCAGGCTGGGCCTCCTTGACTCTTCCCCTCGCCTACCTGGCAGCGCACTGAAGGATCTGGGAAAGACGTATATTCTGGCCATAACGCTGAACGTTGTCCCTGCTCATGGTGCACGGCCAGGCATATTTGGCTCGGTTATGTCTAGCACCCGGTTAGTCACAGGGCAAGCGTTTGAAACACGAGGGTAAGATTTCATGAACACAGTGTCTTTTACTCGGCACACACGCTCACTACATTTTGCATCAATACAATCAAGAACACGATGCGGTCCGGATTCCGTGGATATGAATGGAAACGAGCATCATGTTGGCATCGGCAGCCAATGATGTTCGCCAATGCACACACTGAGCGGGTTGCAAGGCTCTCCCAAGATATTTACGGCGTGTTACCGATCAGTGAAGTCGGAATCAACTCAGGACAGGACAACCATGTGGGCGGCAGCCAGTGTATCCGTGAGAGCTTCGGCAAAATGTAAGTGTTCACTTTTCACCGTCACTCCCTCGGAGGCTGTCACTTTAGTACCGTATACACATACAAGCAGTAAGATGTGTACTGCTTGTGACCAGAAGATCGGGCACTGAGGTGCTGCCACCAGGCGATCGCATCAGTCAATCAACGACTTCCCTCTCATTTGCAAGTTTGTTGGAGAGATAAGTCCTGACACCAGCTATTTGTGGAACTTTCTGAACGCAATCCAATAGCACTTAACATTCATCCGAGACTCGGCGCTCAGCATCCATCTATCCACGGCCGAAATACCACAATCACAATCAACCTCCACCCAACTCCCGATGATAGTGGATGGCACCAAATTGTCATGCCATGCATCTAGGTCTTAGTGATTGCACACCATGAACCCCCCATTAAGACGGTGTAGGAGCAACTATGTCCACTGTGTTCATACTATACCCAAGGAGCTGCCCACGGGAGACTACGGTGAACCACGTGGAAAAGGAAAGTAAATCAGGACCGAGCCCTATCTTCGCGAGTTGTCCTACCTCCAAGCCTCCGCGGATTCGGCGACCGATCGCTCTACCCATCCCGTCCCTGGCAAACCTTATAGTAGAGAGATAACTCACTGTCTGCATCACCCAGTCGTGGAAAATTGAAATGAAGTTTCCCGTCTTCAACGGCCGTGGGATCATGGTACGTTCTCTCAACAATCTGTTGTCAACCCTCCCGCGGGTTGTTTGCCACGGCCCGCACGTTCTACTTGTGCACCGTGTATTGCTCGTTATCTCGGCTTTGAATTAACTTTGATGAATTTCAGGCCCCTTCAGATCGGTGCGATGGTAAGCATTTACCCTCGCTCGGCTCCCTACCCACTTCGGTCTCACACGGCTGGATTTGGTACACGCTCTGATTGAAACTTCATGCACAAGTGAACTTTTCTGTCTTCGTGGTTCCCTTATCCGTTCAGTCCGTGTCGTGGCCGCGCGATACCCAGGTACTCCCAAGGGAACGCCACCCAAACCTGCCTCGACGCACGCAAAACCCCATAGATTCGGTCTTTCCCAGCTTGGTCGATCAATCACCTTCTTTCCCTGGCCGCCGCCGCCCCACAACTCGGGCCTGTAAACAAATGCATGATCCTACTACCGAGACTCTTCTGCGTTCGTGTACGCTCGCGGTCACGCACGGTTTGCCGTCAATCTTGGCAACGTCTCTCCACCGAGTCTCACGCTATCCTACGGCTCTTAGTGCGTAGGGTCCACGTTTGAACGGACGAAGCGAGATGGAAGCGCATCATGATCTTGATCGCTCTCACGCATGCGCATCCTGCTGTGGGGGAAACGGAGAGAATGACACTCCACTCGGGTTTTGCGGCCGTGGAGCGCCGTCGGTTCCTCAATTTGCGCGAGGACAAGCTGTCACTCGCACAGCATAGCCCGTTGATGGAACGTTCAGGGCTGTGGAGCGCTCTGCTCCACATCGCAGGGATATCTCCTGTCGTGTCCAGACAAGAGTTAGTCTCCTGATGGGGCTATGTATTGGTATGATCGGTGTTACCGCCGTTAGCTAGCACCCTCCTAGCCAGGTTCAACGTGGGATGTTGAACCGCCAACTAT